>JADBJO010002012.1:0-30000 GCA_016801955.1 Conus betulinus | reverse complement strand
AAAGCTTGAGAAATCTCTCTCTCTCTCTCTCTCTCTCTCTCTCTCTCTCTCTCTCTCTCTCTCTCTCTCTCTCTCTCTCTCTCTCTCTCTCTCCTCTCCCTCTCTCTCTCTCTCTCTCTCTCAGTGCAACACCTGTTTCTCCACAGGCCTAACAATGGAAAAACCGCGCATAACTCTTCTTTCCATTTCCCTCTTTGTCCCGTTTTCATTTGTCTTGCCCACCCCGAACCACCATTCCCCACCCTCTGTTTTGTCTCCCCTTCACAAACAACAATAACAATATGACTGGCAAATGTCAAGCCAATCTTTGATTACCGCATAGAAGAGTTTGTTCGTGTGTAGTGTTTGTTCGTGTGTAGTGTTTTAATCTTCAGTTTCCGAGGAAGATGATTGTGCGAAAATAAAAAGGACCTGCCATCGTGTTTATAACGTTTTGTTTGGTTGTTTCTTCTGTGCTTCTTTGTCCGTTGGGTTGCCTGGGTGGTGATACGGGTGGCGATATTCCCATCTTTTCCATTGCGTGACTGACTGATTGATAACACACCACCGGCTTAATCCAGGGTGGAGAGAATGGAGGATAAGTATCTTCATATTTTGCTAGTTACGGCTCCAGTACGCATACCGAAGGCATTCATCACTTCCTGTTGATCTGATTGGACCGCTGACTGCCTCCACTTTACAGGTTGGTGGTCTGTCCTCCACGCTTTGCGCGCCTGACGTTGGAAGCACACACATTGGTTAGAGTGCAGGGAAATCTACCTACAGGCAGTTGGCCGACCTCGCCTAACAACGGACTAGAAGAAGCTGGCAAACGTAGTTATCTGAAAGTGAAGTCTAGCCAACTGATCCATTGTCTAGAGGCGCACGATGCCTGGAAATGGTCAGTGGAACGTGTTAACTGATGGGACTCCAGCAAAGGGAAAATAGTGGAAAAGGAGAGGATATACTTATCCTTTCACCTCTTTATCCACGACCCAGTAGGCGTACAGAAACAGTGACACTTTGGAGAATGCTGCGATATGACACCAGCCTGGCAAACATTCATCCGTATATTACATGAGAATACACGATTTGCCATATAAAATTGTGACCTAACGAGTCAGCAAATCGGCATTTCGAACTCTTGCCATGCTAATTTCTCTTTATGAATGTTGCATATGCATTATGCACAAGGACATCCGTACCTTTGGGAACATGGGAATTGAGAGAAGGAATGTTTCATAAACTCCTCACTTATCAACTGTGTTTCCCAATGCATTCTTTGATTAACAGTGTGAGGAGTTATGACGAGGAATACCTAAACAGTACGCCATCTTTGATTTATATCTGTTCCTTTCATAACTGACAGCAATGAATCCTGATTAAACTGGGCACACAAAAACAAGAGGGGTAAACATCTAATCATCTAAACATCCAAGAATTTGTTTTTCTTTGCAACACCAAGAATAGGAAAGGAAATAATTATATCAACGAATTAACGCTTCACATAGCACATGTTTCTAGCTTGTTACCTCTCCATAAATTAAACCCTTACAAATCCGAAGAGGCCTCCTACAAACTAATAGTCAAAAGATTCGGCTCGACCAACAGCGGCTTGTACACGAAACAACATCGTTGACAAGCAGCGCGAGCTAATGTGGCCTTCAATGTATCACTGGGCTGGTATTTAGCGCGTCTCCTGTCTGACTGTTTCCAGTATTGAAAGCTTGAAGCTTTGATCTCGAACTGCGAGTCCCCGTTAGTCTGAACATATGGCCAGATGTCTTGGACTATGTGATCCGTAGATCACCAAGAAATCCCTGATTAGCAGCGTACGAGACTTTGACTTGATGTACACATCAGTAGCGTCGTGCATTTAATCGACATGTCCTGGTGTTTGTTACATGTTCTTTAGAGGGTTTGGAGACATGATACAGTTCATTTTGAAAAGAACAGAAGTGATTCATCGTTAGATATACTACTTACTACTGAGACCAGCTTCTCCAGTAAACAGGAATTTTGAAGCGAACAACGGGAGGAGTTTACACTAGGTATTGCTTCCAACCCTTCTAAACTTTTCAACATTTCCGAGCTTTAAATGCAGTTTCTGAAATTCCAAATCGATCGACACAGTAAGCATTTCAAAATGTAAAAAAGTTGCAAAATTTTGCTGTTCTTATTTCGTTCAATAAATTATGCAACATTATTGAATATTTCCAAATTATATCATGTCACAGGGATCCCCAGCAACAATCTGTGTTTCCTATGTGAGCCTTCATTTATCAGTTTAATCATCAGGAGGTACAATTGATTTCAGTTAAAGGCCAAACTTCCTTCACATCTCTCGACTCCTGAGATCTGGCTCCTGAAAGTTGGTAGCAACTAATATGCCAAAGGGTACCGCTATATATTCTACGCAGTAGCTTCGAGTAGAGCACTGGCTCGAAGTAACGAATGCAAAACAGATGTCCACGACATGGTCATTACAAAATATATCCCCATCAGTTATCACGAGATACAGAAACATTCCTGCAGAGTTCGATACCTTTTGCCATGTTTCATTTCCATTGTGCTTCCGCTTTGATTCCCTCTCCATCTTTCTTTTTCTCTTGCTTCGTGTGGAGTTTTCTGTCCGAGATGGAGGGACGTAGAATCCCACACGTCTAACTGAAGACCATCCCAGTATATGGTAAGTAGGTACCTACATACTGATTTCCACGGATACAAGCAAGCCATATAAAAAAGTGACTCAGAAGTCGTGCGGAGTAGAATTTCCTCCATTGAGTGGTCAGAGAACTATCTAGCACAGAGAGCACTGCTGCTGGAGCTGGAACAGAATGAGAAACATCCTCTGGTTCTCGGTGCCAGAACCAGAAGGCTGTTGTTACTACTGCCACATGCACGACAAATTATCCAGGCATTACGCGCTAGGTTCTTTTCTTCAGCCAGCGATCCAAAGACAGGAGCTATAGAATTTGCCGGTTACCTCCCCTCCACCCTCTCCACAGCTTCTTTCATCACGTGCGCCACCAGACTGGGACCTGACTCCCGATAAACGTGTTGGTGGTCATTGATTTCCCATCAAACGTCAGTGTCTTTATCCAGAATGATGAAGTGATTGATGACGTCAGTGAGGCAGACAGTAAGCTCACATGCAGCGTAGCTGGCAGTTAGAGAGGAGCTGAAAGGGTAACTTTTTTTTTTTGAAGTGGCCAGTTTGTTGTGTGTTTATACGTTTGTGTATGTGTACACAAACACATGAGAATATGTGTGTACATTGGTGTCTGTGCATTTGTGTGCCCTCTATGAGTGTATGTGCGTCTCAGTATGTGTGCTTGTGTGTGTGTTGTGTGTGTGTGTGTGTGTGTGTGTGTGTGTGTGTGTGTGTGTGTGTGTGTGTGTGTGTGTGTGTGTGTGTGTGGCGTGCGTGCGTGCGTGTGTGTGTGTGTGTGTGTGTGTGTGTGTGTGTGTGTGTGTGTGTGTGTGTGTGTGTGTGTGTGAGTGTGTGCGTGAATGCATATGTCCATGTGCGTGTGTGTGTGTGTGTGTGTGTGTGTGTGTGTGTGTGTGTGTGTGTGTGTGTGTGTGTCTGTCTGTCTATCTATCTGTCTGTCTGTGTCTGTGTCTGTGTGCGTGCATGCGCGTGCGTGTGTGAGTGTGTGTGTGTGTGTGTGTGTGTGTGTGTGTGTGTGTGTGTGTGTGTGTGTGTGTGTGTGTGTGTGTGTGTGTGTGTGTGTGTGTGTGTGTGTGTGTGTGTGTGTGTGTGTGTGTGTGTGTGTGTGTGTGTGTGTGTGTGTGTGTGTGTGTGTGTGTGTGTGTGTGTGTGTGTGTGTGTGTGTGTGTGTGTGTGTGTGTGTAGATGTATGCGTATGCGTGTCCCTTTTTGCGTTTGTCCCTATATATTTGTGTGCGTTCGTGTGGTTTATATGTAAAGAATAACGTGAAGTAGGAGAAGCAAACTTCCTTTTCTGCCACAGTCTGGAACTCGTTTGTCAGCCACGTCAATGGACCAGAGAGAACAATTATCATTGGATGTGAGTCCAAAGAAAGATGGTTCGCCCTACGGGCGTAGGGCGTACAGTCTTTGGTCCAAACGAGTCAGAAAGCCCATTCCAACCCGCCAGTGGCCGTCTGGGGAATGACATGTGACTGCGCCCACCACCCTCCACTCACCAGTCTCCCCACTCCATCAGTCAGTATTCTGAGCGCATTTGTTCATTAAAATACAGAGGCTTTTTTTTTAACTTGTTTGTGAGGATCAAATGCCATGAATGAGTTACATGTTGGATGGGGTTATTGAGAGTGCCAAATCGAAGGCACGTTCAAGACACATGTGTTTTACATTTGAACCAATACAACAAATAGACGGACGGCTGTACTAGTACTGACAGTGTTAGCAGTAATAACATCAACTACATTATTGCACCTTGAGATAACTAATTAACTTGCATTCGAGTTTAAAGTCTATATCAGTCACAATGTCGTGGTGCTTAGCTCTGTGGATTGCAAGCATGGAGTGGTAGGTTCGATTTGAGTGAGAGCCATTTTTTGAGGGATGTTTCTGCCCTGACAGACAGCTGTCTAGCGTTGGGTTTGCCATGGGCTCCAACTGGAACATCGGCACTACACAGTCGAGTCTCATCTACTGAAAGGATCCGTCTCTGAGAGTGTTGCTCAAATTTCCTGACCAACATTGCAGGCGTCTGTGTCTTTCGGGTTTGATGGACAAAGCGAGATGTTGTTGAAGTAAACACAGCGTACCGTCCTGTTGTGTAATCCCTGACTGATCGGGACTCCACATTATCCAGCATAAAAAAGTGTCCGGTTCTGTAGCCTTTCATGCCCTGCCCTCTTGATGACCTTCGTTTTGCTTTTCTCTCCACCTTTGTGGTTTTGGTCAGTTCGTGTGGAGGTCGTTAATACCGGAAGGTATATGGGGGCTGTCCTTAAATTGACCGAATGGCTCCCTCTGAAGGAAGTGAAGAGGGGTTGAACTAATTCACACTGTTCTCTGGACCAAACAATCATTGTCCTCTGCAGAGTGCCTAGTAGGTGGGGTCCTGTGTATTGGATCAGAACTAACATCTCTAAACCCCACTGAAGCGAATCAGCAGCAGTGCTGTCTTGTGTCTGGTATGTTGGTTTGCCTTTCGTTAACTTGACATTGACAGCTCCTTGTGGGATTGCTGGTGCTGGGGCTGCTGCAAGACAAACCAGAGGTGGCTGTGAACAGGGAGCTGGAATGAGCGGCAACAGAGTCATGCCTCTGAAGCTGTACTGAGGGTGAGACAGAAAAAAAAGTTTCACATCCCGAATCCCGATGGTGATTGAGCAGACGGGAGACCTATACAGGGATTGTGGAGTAGGGAGCGTACGTAACATCACACTGACACCAAGAGGTGTCCACGCATTAAGATGCCGGAGGGGAAGGGGGGGGGGGGGGGGGGGGGCTGTGCAAAATGGCAGCTTTCATATTGGATGCCAAACTGATCTTTAATCCGAACATTCCGACGATGGTCAATGTTCCACCACTGAGCCAATGGGCACTCACACGTAAACCTACTAGTACCCTGCAGTATCTATCTCCCTTACACTAATTCAAACCTACAATTAAAAAGAGCTGGTTTGGATTATTTTGGTTCAGGAGAGAACCGCCTTTCTGTTTCTTACACACGTGCTGTGTGTCTGTGAGTCTGTGTGTCTGCCTGTCTGTCTGTCTGTCTTTCTGTATCTCTGTCTCTGTCTCTGTCTCTGTCTCTCTGTCTCCTCTCTCTCCTCTCTCTCTCTCTCTGTATGTGTGTGTGTGTGTGTGTGTGTGTGTGTGTGTGTGTGTGTGTGTGTGTGTGTGTGTGTGTGTGTGTGTGTGTGAGTGTGTGTGCGTGCGACAGCGTGTCGTCAATGCAGTGACAGCCCTGACATGCACTTTGCGGTTGGCTTGGCTATATGTAAAATTACTGTACCATTAGCTCTCAGTATGTCTGTCTGTCTCTCTGTCTGTCTCTCTCCCTGTCTCTGTCTCTGTCTCTCTCTCTTTCTCTCTCTCTCTCTCTCTGTGTGTGTGTGGTGTGGTGTGTGTGTGTGTGTGTGTGTGTGTGTGTGTGTGTGTGTGCGTGTCGTCAATACAGTGACAGCCCTGACATGCAGTATGTCTTTCTGTCACTCTGTCTGTCTCTGTCCTCTGTCTGTCTCTGTCCTGGTCTTGTTCTGTCTGTCTGTCCTATCTCTCTCATCTCTCTCTCTCTCTCTCTCTCTCTTCTCTCTCTTCTATCTCTCTCTCTTCTCTCTCTCTCTCTCTCGGCTCTTCTCCTCTCTCCTCTATCTCTCTCTCTCTCTCTCGCTCTCCTCTGTGTGACAGCGTGTCGTCTCAATACAGTGACAGCCCTGAGATGGCCTTGTCGGTTGGCTTGCTATACGTAAAATACTGTACCATCACTGTCAGTATGGTCCTGGCCTGTCCTCTCTGTCTGTCTCTGGTCTCTGTCTCTCCTTCTCTCTCTCTCCTCGTCCGCTCCTCTCTTCTCTCCTCTGCTCCCTCCCTCTCTTCTCTCCGCCTTCTCCTCTCATCTCTCTCCTCCTCTCACTCTCACCTCTCTCTCCCTCTCGCTCTCTCCCCTCTCTCTCCTCTCCTCCTCCCTCCCTCCTCTCCTCTCCCTCCCCTCTCCCTCTTCTCCTCGTCCTCTCTTTCCTCTCTCACTCCCCTCTCCTCTTCTCCTCACTCTTCTCTCAAAAAAACATCTCGCATCCCTCCCTCACTCCTCCCCCCTCCTCCACTCTCTCACTCTCTCCTCAATCAGTCCTCTCTCATCTCTTCTCTTCTCTCTCCTCTCTCCTCTCTCTCCTCTCTCTCGCTCCTCTCTCTCTCTCCTCCGTCCTCACCTCCACTCTCTCTCCCTCCTCTCTCACTCCTCTCTTCCCTCTCCCGCTCTATCGCTCTCTCCCTCCTCTCCCACGCCTCTCTCTCTCCTCTCCTCCCACCTCTCTCTCTCTCTCCTCTCGTCCCTCTCCCATCCATCCCTCTCCTCTCTCTCTCTCTCTCGCTCCTCTCTCTCTCTCCCTCTCTGTCTCTCTCTCTCTCCTCTCTCTCTCTCCCTCTCCTTCCTCCTCCTCCCTCCTCCTCTCTCTCCCTCCCTCTCTCTCTCTCTCTCTCCTTCCTCCATCTCCCTCTCTCTCTCTCACCCCCCTCCCTCCCCTCTCTCTTCTCTTCGCTCTCCGCCCCTCTCCTCTCTCTCTCCCTCTCTCTCTCTCATCCCTCATCTCTTCTCTCTCCTCTCTCCTCTCTCCTCCTCTCCCTCTCTCTCTTCTCTCTCTCGCTCTTCCTCTCTCTCTCTCCTCCTCTCCCCCTCTCCCCCTCTCTCTCTCTCTCTCTCTCCTCTCTCCTCCCCGAATCTTCTCCTCTCCTCTCCCTCTCTCTCTTTCCCCCCCCCTTCCTCATCCTCCCTCGTCTCTCTTCCCATCTTCCTCTCCCCTCTCTCTCTTCTCTCGTCTCCCTCCTCTCATCCCCGCCCATCTCCTCCTCTCTCTCCTCCTCTCCTCTCACTCCCCTCTCTCTCCGTCTCTCGCTCTCTCCTTTCCTCTCCTCCCTCCTCTTCTCGTCTCTCTCTCTCTTGGCTCTCTCTTCTCTCCCCCCCCTCTCTCATCTCTCTCTCTTCTCTCTCCATCTCTCTCTCCCTCTCTCCCCCTCGCCCTTCTCTCTCCTCGTCTCCTCTCCTCTCCATCTCCTCCTCTCTCTCTCTCTCTCTCTTTAAGAGGAAGACTGTTATCTTGCTACATACGCCTCAAGGGGGGGGTTTTTTTTTTTATCCAGCGTACGAAGAATTGGAGATTTTTTTTGTTCATCAACCAGTGACAGAGGCCTTTTGGATTTGTTGGTTTCTTCTCCCCTCTTGACAGCATGCGAATTATAACTGATGGAAAACACAAAGGAAGTCCTGACGTCCCTATACAGGACTAGGGGCTATTTGATTCACATTCACTATTCGATGGTCTTTGTTCAGATTGACGCAGGTGGTGGTGTGAGTGGTGTCGTCTGTGGGGCACGGTGTCGGCCAGAAGCTTGAGCGGCATGGGCTGTCAGGCTAACACTGAGATTGGAAGTGACCGACCACAGCACACCACACGCACACACACAACAACTACACAAATCACCACATCACACACCCACCACGCACATCACACTTCGGCGATACACTTACACACACACACACACACCACACCACACACACACAAAAACAAACACACCATCTACACACAAAACACACATCATCACACACCCACACCACACACACACGCACCACACACACACACCCACACACCAACCACAGCACATCACGCAGTCGTTCACTACCACACTCGCCAAACACCCACACAACAACACAGCAACACACACAACATCCCACATCACAGAACAGCCCACAGATCACACAACAGGGGCACACACACCGACACACGACACGCGCGCGCGGAGTCTGCAGACAGGGCGCTAACGCACGCACATGCACACCACAGTCACACATACATACACACTACACTCAAACTACAAACCCACACAAATCGGGCGACAAATCACACACTTAGAACACCACGCGCGCGCCGGCGCGCACGCCAGAGATCCACACACACAAAACACACAACGAACTAACATACCCGCGCCGCGAAATAGCGTCGCGCAAAGACTACGCACTGCACCACAACGTAGCGCACGCGCGCGCGACCCCAGCAGCACACACTAACATCACACACACACAGACACACGTACCAACACAACCATCTCTCTCTCTCTCATCCATCTACCTGCGTCCTCTCCGATTGCCGTTCTCCTCGTCATCTCCTCTGGCTTTCAATTTCATTTACGGAATGCGTGAAGCGTGGCATTCTATGCACGCACGCAACAACACACGCACTGCAACGCGCACGCACGCACGCACGCACCTCACAGCTAG
The DNA here is from genome assembly GCA_016801955.1 of Conus betulinus. Classification (NCBI taxonomy): domain Eukaryota; kingdom Metazoa; phylum Mollusca; class Gastropoda; order Neogastropoda; family Conidae; genus Conus; species Conus betulinus. The sequence goes on along the minus strand of JADBJO010002012.1, from coordinate 21,082 downwards.
TACACACCCACACACCTACCACACTAACCTTAGCGACACACACATCAACACATGAGCCAAGGCCGCATCACGCATCACTCAGGTCCGCATGCCAACAGACGTATGCATACATCAATAGTGTACATCCCTATCAAACACACACACCACAAACACAACACACACACACAACACACAGTCACAAATCACATCACACAGCACACCACCAACGGGCTCCTCTGTCTCATGTGTCTCTACTGTTGATATCTCTGTCTATGTTTGTCTATCTGTCTATCATAGGATCACCCTGACCAGCATTCGTCTCTGTCTCTCTTCATCAGTCACGGTCTCTCTCTTTCTCATCTAATATTCCTTCTCGTCAATCTCTCTCTGATCCTCGCCGGCTTTCTCTATCTCTCTCTATCTCCTTTCTTGTCTCTTCTTTCTTCATCACTTCGCTCTCGGCTCCCTTTTTTCTCTTCGTATTTCTCTCTTCTCTCTCTCTCTGGGCTTGCAATTTGCATACTGAATATGTGCATGTGCACGCATACACTGAGGGCATGACTTCGTTAGGTGTTGTGTGTGTCTGTGTCGTGTGTGTTGTGTTGTGTGTGTGTGTGTGTGTGTGTGTGGTAGGTGTGTAGTGTCGGCTGGTGTGTGTGTAAGTGGTGCGTGCGTTGCGTGCATGCGTGCTGGGTGTGTTGTGCCAGTGTGTGGGTCGTGTGTGTTGTGTTGTTGTGTGTGTGTGTGTGGTGTGTAGTGGTGTAGTGTGTGCTTTGGCTAAGTTGTGTGGTGTGTGTGTGGGGTGTGTGTGTGTGTGTGTTGGTGTGTGTGTGAAATGAAAGGTGAAAAATGTGAAGAGTAAGAGTTCATCATATGAAGAGATAGAGAAAGGATAGTGAAGGAACAGAAATAACATCATTCACGTACATTTAAAATATACTTGTACTAGAATTCATACAAATAATTTTGAAAAAAAAAAATTTTTAAGTCTTATTATGTTATTATCAGTCAACACTGTTTAGAAAGTTTTATCATCATATATGAGAAGTATTGTCTTTTGAAAACGTTTAGAGTAGAATTTACATGAAATGAAGACAATAGGGTCATTCCTCAAACAACCAGCAGAATAAATGAGTCTAGATTTGATTAGATCAATCCTTTTGGAAGGGGTATCTTTAATCTTACAGACATGTGTGAATCATCGTTCGAAAAAATCATCGTTTCGGAGTTGGTGGTGCATGATTTTTGACATTATCTGAAATATGAAAATTGCTTGTTCTAAGTGAGCTGTCCATTTCAGAGACAAAATGTCAAAACGTTTATAATCAGAGAGAGAGAGAGAGAGAGAGAGAGTAGAGAGAGAGAGGAGAGAGAGGAGACAGACAGACAGCCAGCGACAGACAGACAGACAGAGACAGAGAAAGAGAGTTCGCACGAAATAAGTGAATGCATCCATTGCCTGTTTCTCTTTGACGTTGCGTGTGGACATTATGTGTTTGCATCATTCACTTCACTCCCACACATCTCCACGTTCCATGACTAAAGGGTGCTATCTTAACATGTGTGTAACATGTCCCAACGTATCACTGTTACGATGGCCAGCTCAAAAGATACGGGGAAGAATGCGGTTGGCTGTAGGTCAGTTATAAGGACGACAGCAGCTACGATCCTGGTGTTATCACCACATGAGTTAGAAGCAGCCAGGCCCGCCTACCGTATGGAATATTTACGACTGGCAGGTGATGTATGGCCCCGGGGTGGCAGGCTGTTAATATGAGTATGGATTGTTGATTTCGCTGTCCAGCGTGGGATTGATGTCAGTTCAGTTTCCTCTTTTCTCTCTGTCTTCCTCCTTGTTGTCTCTTCCGTCTGTGTCTGTCTTCTGTTTCCCCTCTCTGTCTCTCTTCCTCTCTGTCTTCTGTATCCCCAACTGTCTTCCTGTCTGTCTCTGTATTCCCGTCTGTCTTCTGTCTCCCTGTCTGTCTGTTCTTTTCTATCTGTCTGTCTTTTCTCTCTATGTTATTATTGTTTGTCTCTTCTCCCTATCCCTGTCTGGGTGTCTCTGTTATTTTCTGTTTCGCTTTCGGCTTCTGGCTGTGTCTTTGTCTGTCTGTCCTCACTGTCTGTCGTCGTCTCCTGTCTGTCTGTCTCTCTTGTCTCTCTATCTCTCCCTCTGTTTCAATAGTGTGTATGTGTGTTTGTGTGGTGTGTTGTGTGTGTGTGTGTGTGTGTTGTGTGTGTGTGTGCGTGCGTGGCGTGTAAGTGAGAGAGCCGCGAGAGAGAGTATGTGTACGAGTGTATGTTTGCTTCAAGCACGTACGGACAAGAATGAATAGCGAGAGAGAGAGAGGAGTAGAGAGAGGAGGCACAGACAGACAGACAGACAGAGAGACAGACAGACAGAGAAGATGGAAATCAAGAGAGAGAGAGAGAGAGAGAGAGAGGAGAGAGAGAGAGAGAGAGAATTAAATGATAACAAACGAAATGAAATTTTTCAGGATAGTCCACACCTGCCTCTGAAGGGGGATTGCATTCAAAGCAAGTGTAGTAAATATAGCAGCACGCAGCAGCAGCAGCAGCAACAACAAACAACACAACAGCAACAACAACAACAACAACAACAACAACACAACAACAACAACAACAAACAACGTAGTTCATACATTGAATGTTGAAGGAAATGTAGGCAAACAAGTTTGGGCAGTGGGGGTGGGGAGGTGGGAGGGTACATCAACTGATGCCCGGCATAATAGAAATGTATGACTTCTTGCACTTTTAATGTTTCTATCAAAGAGGGATTCATAAAATGAAATAAAGCTTAGCAACACAAAATAAATGAAAATAAACAAAAACAAAAACCCGGAAAAGGTCCACATTAATCCTAGCCATCCAATCAAGAATTCCCGTCGTTTCTAACGCCATCTGTAGAAGGACGACAATACATTAAGAAGAACTCAGCGCTCTGAATGGCATCATTTCGTGCTTGTTACCTGTCCATACCTTGAAACCTTGCAAATCCGACTAAGCCTCCCACAAACTAATACTCACAAGTCTTGGTTGGACCGAATACTCGTTTATACACAAAACATCGTTGATGAACAGCGGGGTTAACGTGGTCCTCAATGTATCACCGACATGTATTCAGCATGCCTGTTGTCTGACGTTTTCCAGAGTTGAAAGCTTGAAAAGTTGATCTCGCACCGTGCGTCCCCATTAGTTTGAAATCATTATGGCCATATGTGTTGGATTATGTGATCCATAGATCACCAAAAGGTCCTTGATTAGCGGCATACGAAACCGTGACTTGATATTGTCCATAGTGTTTGTTCCGCGTGCATTGAATGGCATTTCCTGTTATTTTTGACATTTTGAATGTTCAGGGCTTGGAGACATGATCTTGTTCATTTAGAAAAGATCAAAGTGTTTTCATAGTTTGAAAGACGAAACTACTACTAGAACCAGCTTCTCCAAATAAATATGAATTTTGAGGCGGACAACAGGAGGTTACACTAAGTATTGCTTCAAAAACTTTTCAGAATTTCGGAGCTTTAAATGCCATATCTGCAATCTCGAATCTGTCGAGACAGTAAACATTTCAAAATTTTGTTCCAAAATAAAAATTGCAGGATTTTGCTGTTTTTATTTTGTCGAAAGAATTATATAATATTGCTGATCAGCTGAAAGTATCCAAAATTGTATTATGTCACAGTGAATCCCAGCGATAACCCTGTGATTTTTTTTGTGTGTGTGCGTGTCTCCATCGTCAGTTTATCCATAGGTAAAAATACTTTCAGTTAAACACGCCAAACCGCCCCTTCACATCGCCCCCGGCTGCTGGGTTTTGGCTCCTAAAAGTTGGTAGTTACTAATATATCAAAGGGCCCCACTATATACAGACGCTTCGAGTACAGCACTGGCATGTAGAAACAAAAGGCAAAATAGATCTCTACGACGTGGATCATTACAAAGGTTGTCTCCATCAGTTGTCATGAGGTGCAGATATATTCCTGCAGCGTTCGACACCCCTCTGCAATCTCTCATTCACATTGTGACTTTGGTTTTGATTCCCTGCTTCCTTTTTTCCCCCTTGTTTCATGCTTGTGTTGTATTTTTCTGTCTTTAGTTATTAAGGGGGCCGTACTTGTGGATCTTACTCCTCTAAACAGAAGAGCATCACACTATAATGTAAGTAGGTAGCTGCACGCTGACTTCCCACATACAGCCAGGCCACACAGAAAATGACTCAGCAGCCGTGCAGCACTATCCATCGAGTGGTCATAGAACTGCCTGGCACACAGAGACCACTGCAACTGGAATTGAAACAGAACGAGAGACACGCCTGGTGCTCAGTGTCAGGGCTGGAAACACTGTTGTCACTACTGCCACATGCACGACAAACTATCCTCGGGGCATTACTCGCTAGGTTCTTTTTCTTCTGACATCGATCCGGAGACAGGAGCTATGGAACTTTGCTGGTTACCTCCCCTCCCCTCTTCACAGCTTCATTCATCACGTGCGCCACCAAGACTGGGACCTGACTCCCGATAAACGTGTTGGTGGCCATTGATTTCCCGTCAAAACGTCAGTGTCTTTATCCAGAATGATGGAGTGATTGATGACGTCAGTGAGGCAGACAGTGAGCACGGAAAGAGTGTAGCATGGCAGTCAGATGGGAGCTGGTGGAGGTAACATTTCTTGTGGCTGGCCAGGTTTGTGTTATGTATACATAAGTGTATGCGCACATTAAAAACATATGGATATGCATGTGCATTTGAATGGGTGCATGGGCGTACACTTTGTGCATGAGCATGCATCTCTTAGTGTGCGTGTGTGTGCGTGCGTGGTGCGTGCGTGCGTGTGCGTGCGTGTCGTGTGTGTGCGCGTGTGTGTTCGTGTTGTGTGTGTGTGTGTAAGTGAGAGAGAGAGAAGAGAGAAGAGAGCAGGAGAGAGAGAGCGAGAGGGGAGAGAGAGAGAGAGAGAGTATTGCGACAGCGCGCGTCTCCTTGTGAATTCGTCTGTATGATTTTTCTGTAGTTCGTGCGCATTACATGTACGGATAGTGCCCCGATGCGGGGGAAGGAGGCAAACCCTTTTTTTGCCTTTTTTTCTGCCACAGTCTGGAACTGCGTCTGGAAGCGCCACGTCAATGGACCTGAGAGACAAATCATCAATGGATGTGATTCAAACGAGTCGGAAAAAGCCATTTTCCAACCCACCAGGGGCTGTCTAGTGAATGGCATGTGACTGTGCGCCACTACCCCTCGCGCTCACCATCCCCCCCCACGGCATCAGACGGAATTCTAGGCGCGTGTATTCCATTTGTTTATAACAAATGCAAGTCTGCTTAATTTGTTGATTCCAAACGATCAAATGCGGAAGATGCGATGAATTGATATGAGGCTATGGTGGATGAAGTAAGTTAGGGACAAAAGGATACATGATTCAACACATGTACAAAACATCACAATGATGTCACTGGCTGTACTAGACAACTGGCAGTGTTAGCAAAAATAACATGGCTGCAGAACAGCAGTGTTACACATGTGATGATATAATAACTTACATTTGAATTTAACGTCTATATACCAGTTGACATTGTTCTGTGGTCATCAGTGCAGATTACAGACTTACAGGTCGTTCGTTTGATTTCAATCAGAGCCATTCATTTGAGTAACGTTTCCACCCCGACTGACTCCCTACACACAGTTTGAGTATGCGATGGGCTCACACTAGAAGACTGGAGACACACAGTCGATTTCCATCCTTTATACATGTGCGTTTCTTAAAGTGCTGCTCTAACTTCCTCGCCAGCATTGCAGGTGTCTGCATGTGATGGGTTTGGCTGGCACTGTGATATATTGTTCAAGTAAGCATAGAGTACATCGCTATCATGTAGTCTCCTGACTGGCGTGGAACTGCACACAACACATTCGCATCATCACTTTCGATTCTTCATCGATCAGCCAAAAACGTTCCGCAGATCCTGTGGTCTTTCATGTTCTGCCATCTTGCTGACCTCGGTTTTTGAGTTTCGTCTCCAAGTGTGTGGGCTTTTACACGTTCTTGTCCAGCCCACCATTGGTTTTGGTACGTCTATGGAGACAGTCCTGGTGGCAGCCTTTGACAGGGGAGTGGAGGAACTCATTCGCACGGGCTCCACCACAAAAAACTATTATTTCCATCTTAAGGAGGGCATCGAGTGTTGTGTCCTGTATGCCTGATCAGAACAGGTCCCTCTGAACCCCACTGAAGTGACTTCCGCCGCCGTGCAGTGTCTGCTGTGTTGGGTTGCCTTCAGGCAGCTTGATCTTGACAGCCTCCTGGCAGGACAATCCAGGTGTGGCTGTGCACAGGGAGCCGGAATGAGCAATGAGGGAGTCAGGGCCAATGAATGGGCACAGATGACGAATCAGAAAAACAACAATTGAAAACAAATTGTTTGGATTCCTATTCTTCTTGAGAGAAACTGTTAGTTATGCAAGGATTGAAAGTTTCTTTATCACCATTATCAAGGCTCTCTGTCCCTGTTTGTCTGTTTTGTCTGTTTGACGATCTGTCTGTCCCTGTCTGTCTGTCTCTCTCTCTCTCTCTCTCTTTCTCTCTCTCCGTCCTTTATTACTTTGTCATTATTTGTTTTTTCTGATCACTGATTCCAATTTCAGGTTTTCCTTCCTTACCTTGAACTCCTGTCGTGCCTTGTTTTAAATGCATTTTTGCAGAGAACATGTTCGTGATTAATTGTGGGTGTGATAGTGTGTGTGTGTGTTGTGTGTGTGTGTGTGTGTGTGTGTGTGTGGTGTGTGCGTGCGTGCGTGCGTGCGTGCGTGCGTGCGTGCGTGCGTGCGTGTGTGTGTGTGTGTGTTGTGTGTGTGTGTTGTGTGTGCTTGAGTGTTTGGATCTGTGTCTGTGCGTCTGTATGTTACATGTGCACACATGTTTTTTCTATGCTGTTTGGATGCCATGACCACTATAATCATCATCATCATCATCATCATCATCATCATCATCATTTTGATGATGATGATGATGATGATGATGATAATCATCATCATCATCCAGCAGCATCAGCAGCAGCAGCAGCAGCAGCAGCAGCAGCAGCAGCAACGGTAGCAGCGTCTTGTTGTTGTCTTCATTGTCGTCGTCGTCGTCGTCTTCGTCATCATCATCATCATGCATCATCATCATGATCATCATCATCATCATCATCATCATCATCATCATCATCATCATCATCGTCATCATGTTCATTAGTGTTTAGAGTTTTGGATGATTATTTGTGGTATCATCATTTCGGTTCTTACTTCATTCTCTTTTGCACTTGTTTCCTGGGTGTTGTTTTAGATTAATGTTCTTGTAGTATAATACGAAGAACAGACTGAAAAAATTACACATCGCATAATCTCTCTCGTCTCCTCTTCTCCTCTCTCTCTCTCCTCTCTCTCTCTCTCTCTCTCTCTCTCTCGTCGCTCTCGGTCTCTCTCTCTCTCATCTTCTGCTCTCTCTCTCTCGCTCTCTTCTCTCTCCTCTTTTCTCAAGTAGATTTCTGTTACTCTAGCTACATGCACCACCGAGTTTTACACGTTTTCATTTTTTCCATTCCCACTGTAATATCGACCCATGTGATAGAAGACCTGTTGGATTTGTTTTGTTAGCTTCCCTCACTACAGCTCATTCATTCATTTTTGTGCGGCACCAAAAGGAGTGCTGACTCCTAAAGCAGGAGGTAGCGGTCATCAATTTCACATCACACACGTCTGTGTCTTTGTTTAGATGGACATGGTGGTTTGTGAAGTCTGTTTGGCAGCAAACTGTGAGCGCTGAAAAGTTTGGGATGACAAGGAGATAGCAGCTGATGGGGAATTGTCTTTTTCCTTTGACTGGATTACGCAGTATGAAAACTTGTGCCTCCATGTAGGAGGAGAGAACCTTTGAATCACACAGACACAATAATCGGAAGAGGTGGAACTGTGAGAAGAAAGTGAGAGGAATATATGCACACAATGATGAGAGAGACAGACACAGAGAGAGAGAAAGAGAGGACAGACACAGACAGACCAGACAGACACAGCCAGACAGAGAGACAGACAGACCAGACATGCAGGCAGCAGGCATGCACGCAGGCAGACTGACAAGCAGGGCACACAGGCAGACTGATATGGTGTTTTTCTGATATTCTTTACAGATCATCAAACGTAGACTATGATATTTCTACTTATACTCTTGCTGCTGGTTCGGGCTCTGCTAGTAATTCTTCTTGTCACTGGTGTGCTAGTTCAGGCTACTAAAGCTATCAGTGTCTTCGGTAATATACTGCTATGGTACCTGCAACGAGTGACAACTACTACACCTACTACTACCACTACAACCACTATTGTTTGGATGCTGCTGCAGCTAGGCTTATAATGTTTCTGCTGTTGTGGACTGCAACCAGCTCAACCGCTGACGCTTCGTATTATTCACTGAAAAGAAACCCCCCTGCGTCAGTAAACAGAGAAGACAGACGATGGCCCTGACACTGTGCCGGACGTGGTGTGTCTTTAGAGCTGATGGAAGACGACCACTTTCACTTGCCAGCAGGAAGACTTGACAGACGGTCCCTGAACAGAATCACGTCGACAGAAAACTGCGCACAGTGTGTGTGTGTGTGTGTGTGTGTGTGGTGTGTGTGTGGTGTGTGTGTGTGTGTGTGTGGTGTGTGTGTGTTTGAGTGCATGTCTTGTCTGTATGTTACTGCCTGGTGTCTGAATTTGTCTGTACCTGTGAAAGAAAATGAGAGAGAGAGAGAGAGGGGTGGGGAAGAGAGAGAGAGATGTACACACACACACACACCACACACACACAACACACACACACACACATGCATAGACATACATATATGCAAGCAATAGCGAGTGAATACATCCATCTGTCTATATATGTGGACTCGTATATTTCCATTCGCTGGACCCGATGCCCTTCCCCTTTTGCATTCCCCTCCGTGACTAAACGGTGCTTACCTGGACATGTATCACATCCACACATCACTAAATGACGGTGGTCAAAGAGTCCTTTCCTCACAGAGCTCAAACGATATGGGGAAAATGCGGTGGCTATAGTCAGTTTATACAAGGGCGACAGCAGCCTACAGCCTGGTGTTATCACCACCTGAGTTAGAAGCAGCCTGGCCCGCCTACCGTGTGGATATGTTACGACTGGCACAGGTGATGTATTGGCCCCGTGGTGGCAGGCTGTTAATATATGTAGGGATTGTTGACTCGCTGTCAGCGTGTGATGATCAATCTCTCTCTCTCATGTCTTCTCTCTCCAGCCTACCGTCTCTCATCCTCTCCTCATCTCTCTTTCGTCTCCAGGTGGTCCTCATGCCCTCTCTCTCGTCATCCCCTCTCTCTCTCTCTTCTCTCTCCAGCTGTCCTCTCCCCTCCTTCTCTCCCTCTTCTCTTCTCTATCCTCGGCTCTCATGTCTTCGTCCTGTCGGTCTCTTGTGGTGTTGCCTGCTGTCTGTCTACTTGCTTTTGTTTGGGCTGTCCCCCTCTCTGTCTCTCTGTCCTCTCTGTCTGTCTCTCTGTCTCTCTCTCGTCTGTCTCACTGCCTATCTGACTCAGGTCAGGTCAGTTTGCTGACTGCCACCAGTTCATGGGCTGGCTGTCTGGGTCTCCTCCCTCCTTCGTGCCACTGACAGTGTGCCAGACTCTTTGACACAGACAGTGTGCCAGACTCTTTGACACAGACAGTGTGCCAGACTCTTTGACACTGACAGTGTGCCAGACTCTTTGCCACTGACAGTGTGCCAGACTCGTCGCCACTGACAGTGTGCCAGACTCTTTGACACAGACAGTGTGCCAGACTCTTTGACACAGACAGTGTGCCAGACTCTCTTTGACACTGACAGTGTGCCAGACTCTTTGACACTGACAGTGTGCCAGACTCTTTGCCACTGACAGTGTGCCAGACTCTTTGACACTGACAGTGTGCCAGACTCTTTGCCACTGACAGTGTGCCAGACTCTTTGACACTGACAGTGTGCCAGACTGTAACATTTGAAGCACACACATGGTGGTTAGAGTGCATGGTGGTGTAGACTGAGGTGGCTGGTCCCTGCAAATTGTCAATGGAGTGTGTTAACACATGGGGACTCTGGCCAAGTGGAAAATGACAGGAAATACTTATCCCTTCATCTCTCTTCATCCATCGCCCAATTGAGCGTACAGAAACAGTGAGAATGCTGGAATATGACAGCAGCCTGGCAAATATCAATCTGTATATTACCTGACTACCCATGGTCTGCCATGGACATGTTTGTGACAGAACGAATCCGCAAATCAGGATTTCAGAAACGTGCCAAGCTAATTGCTCCTTATGCATGCTATTTATGCATCATGTACAGGGTCACCTGTATATTTGGGAATACGGAAATTGAGAGAGGGAATGATTCACATACTTTCTCACTTATTAGTTCCATGATTAGCAGTGCGTGGAATTGTGACCAAGTGCACAAGAACAGTATACAATCTTTTCATTTCTGTATTTGTTCCATCTAACCATCCACGAACCTTTTGTTTGTTTCCAAGGCCATCTGTAGGAATGGATGACCATACATTAACCTTCACACATTTGATGAAGTCTCCTACAAACTAATAGTCCTTGCAGGACCGACCATGACTCATATACAAAACAACATCGTTGACAAGCAGCGCGAGCTAATGTGGCCTTCAGTGTACCACTGGACTGGTAATTAGCATGTCTCCTGTCTGATTTTTCCAGTGTTGAAAGCCTGACACTTTTGATCTTGTACTGTGAGTCCCCATAAGTCTGAGTATGTGGATGGATGTTGGACTATGTGATCCATAGACCACCAAGAAATCCTTAATTAGCGGCGTATGAGACTGACTTGATATACACATCAGTAGCATCGTGCTTTTAAATGGCATGCCTTGTTGTTTAGTTATATATTTTCTTCTTTATAGGATTTGCAGACATGACGTAGCTCATTTTGAAAAGAACAGAAGTAATACATCGTTAGGCAGACCTACTACTGTTGGAACCACCTTCTCTATTAAACATATAAATTTTGAAATGAGAAACAGGGGGGTTACATTATGCATAAAATCCAACCCTGTTATTTTTTTCAAGATTTTCCAAGCTTTGAACGATATTTCTAAAACCCCGAACCTATGGAAAACAAAATCCATTTAAAATTCCGTTAAAATTGCAGAATTATACAGTTATCATTTGTTCAAGAAAAAACGAATGTGGCTGAGTAGAGCCAAAATCGTGCTCTGTGGTCGCTATAAATCCCAACAACGATCTGTATTTTCTGTATGAGCCTCAGTCGAATCAGTTCAAACAAGCAGGAGTCAAACTATTTCCACTTGACGGCCAAAACACTCCTGTACATTGGTCAGCTCCTAAAATTTTGGCTTCTGCAAGCTGACAACTGCTAAAATATCCAAGCCTACGATATGTTTATGGACAGAAGCTCGAGTTTAATACTGACGCACACTAACTAAGGCAAAAGAGATCTCCATGGCTGGGTCATTTTAGAAGGTGCCTTCATCAAATGTCATGAGATATACCTGTTTACATTTCGTAACCCTTTTCCCTTGTCTGTTTCGCCTTGTGACCTCTGCTATGGTTCAATAACCATTTTCTTGCCTTTCAGTCCAAGCTAGACGGGTGAGAGAGGTCTATACCTATGCCGTAAGCAAGCCGCCACACACTGATGACTACAATGAAAACAAAATGACACAAGAATGACTCAGCTGTAGTCCAATGCAGAATATCATCTGTTAAGTGGCCATAAAAATGTCTTCCGCCGATAGTACTGCAACAAAATGAGACACATCCTCGGGTTCTCAATGCCAGAACTGGAGCGCTGTTGTTTACTACTTGCCACATGCACGACAAATTATCCAGGCATACGCGCATTACGCGCTAGGTTTCTTTTCTTCTAACATCGATCCAGCGACAGACGCTGCTGGTTACCCTCGCCTCCCCCCCCCCCCCCCCCCCCCCCCCCCCCCCCCCCCCCCCGCTCTTCACAGCTTCATTCATCACGTGCGCCACCAGACTGGGAGCTGACCTCCCGATAAAACGTGTTGGTGGGTCATTGATTTCCCATCAAACGTCCAGTGTCTTTATCCCAGATGATGGAGTGATTGATGACGTCAGTGAGGCAGACAGTGAGCACGGAAAGAGTGTAGCAGGCAGCAGTCAGATGAGAGCTGGTGGAAGTAACATTTCTTGTGGCTGGCCAGGTTTTGTATATATAGGTAGATAGATAGATAGATAGATAGATAGATAGACAAATAAATAAATGTGTGCGCGTGCGCGCGCAGCGCGCGCGCGCGCGCGCGCGTGTGGTGTATGTGTGTGTGTGTAATGTTTGTGTGTATGCGTACATCAACACATATGGATATACATATACGTTTGTATCTGTGCGTGGGTGTGCATTTATGTATGAGCATGTGTGCGTGCGTGCGTGCACGCGCGCGCGCGCCGCGCGTGTGTGTGTGTGCGTGCGTGCGTGTGTGTGGTGTGTGTGTGTGTGTGTGTGTGTGTGTGTGTGTGTGTGTGTGTGTGTGTGAGAGAGAGAGTACATGTGTGTGTGTGTGTGTGTGTGTGAGAGAGAGAGAGAGAGAGAGAGAGTACATGTGTGTGTGTGTGTGTGTGTGTGTGTGTGTGTGTGTGTGTGTGTGTGAGAGAGAGAGAGAGAGAGAGAGAGAGAGAGAGAGAGAGAGAGAGAGAGAATGAATATGCAGCCCACACTAGTCCCTTGTGTGTATTTCATGTGGTTTATATGTAAGGATTGCGCGAAGTGTGAGAAGCAAACGTCGTGTTTTTTTGCCACTGTCTGTGACACGTTTTGTCAGCCACGAAATGGACCAGAGAGACAGACTGTCATTGGATGTGAGTGCAAACGAGTCGGAAAGCCATTTTGATCCGCCATTGGCTGCCTTGGGAATGACATGTGACTGAGCCCGTACCAACCACATTCACTACATTCACCATTTACAGCAGCAGTGATTATTCTGAGTGCATTTGTATATTTAAAAAAAAAAGCAACAAACTTCTTTACTTTTTTGTTTTGAGGATCAAATGCGATCAATGGATAAATGGCGAATGGGGATTTTGAATGCTAAAATGAAGTCACCGTCCAAAATACACGCATTTCAGTGCTTGGCAAAATAACACAAATGATAGTGGTGGCTGTAGGAGGATGCTGACACTGGCAGAAATAAAACATCAGCTGCAAACAGTATTATCACACTTGTAGAGAGCTAATTAATTACTTGCAGTTCCGAGTTTAACGCCGAAAGTTTAAATGCCTATTTACCAATGACAGTTGACATTACACCATGGTATTAGTGGCCATTTATTTAAGTAATGGTTTCGGCAGCGCTGACTGGTGGCGGGGTGGGGGGGGATACACGGCACTGCTGACTGACTATCGCTAGAATGCACAGGGCTGGGTTTGCTTGGGGCTGCAGATTGGAAGACTGGAGACACACAGTCCACATTTCATTCACAATATGGGCACGGGATACTTTCCCACATATGTCATTTCTGTGAGTGTTGGCACAGGACGATTTCTCTCTCTTGTTCCTTCCTCCTTCTCAGTTAGCTGTAGATAATCTGTATGTATATTATGGGTTTTGGTTGACAACTAAGATGGCAGATATATTGTTAAGTAAGACATAGCGTATAATCCGCTATTATGTATTGCCTCTTGACTGGGTGGGAACAGCCCACCGCCAACAAAATATCATTTCATTTTTCGATCCATCAATTTTCTCGGATCGAGTCACATACAAAAAACGTTTTGGATCGCTCCTGTGATATTTCATGCCTGCTGCCGACGCAAATCCCCGGACACCAAGTCCCATCGTTTTTGATTTCTCTTGTTTCTTCTCCGTAGTGTGTGAATTTTGGTGAGTACGTGTTTATCACCGTGGTATTGGCAGTTTATGATGGGGACTGGCCATTAGACAGATCTGATTGATGCCGGCTCTACATAACAGAGGGGTAGGGGAAGGTAGCTCATTGCACGTATATGGGGGACTAGCCATACGACGACCGATCGGCTGGCCCTCTACATGGTTTAAGGGGAGGTACATGCGTTCTGTCATTTGCAATTTTGCAGTCACTTGGCTCTGTGACAGAACAGACACAGTTATTGATTATTGTCATTGTCTTAAAGTGTGGCTTAGTAACGTATTATGTGTCCTGTATGCTAACTTAGGAACAGGTCCCACCTCCTAAACCCATAGCTGCAGTGGACCGATCTCGACCCCTGACTACTCGCGCCGGGCGCGCGCCTGTGCGTGTCTGCTGTGTTGGGGGTGCCTTCGGCAATCTTGATCTTGGGCCTGCATCCGCTGTTGCAGGACAATCTAGGTGTGGCTGTGGGCACAGGGAGCCGGAATGAGCAACATGAGGGTTAGTCAGGTCCGATGAAGTGGCATGGGTGGCAGTGAGGCAAAATCAGAAAAGAGTGTCATATCCTGGGGGGTCTATCGTCAAGGATGACACGGCGGACCGGAAACCCATATCGCAGAAAGGTAGGGAGAGGCGCGCCTATCTGCATCACACTCCAAACACTCGAAGCCTACCTGGCAGGCGCCACTGAGATGGGGGCGGCACAAAGAACGGCAGTTTCTTATGTCCGTGATAGGCCCATATGAAAGTATACTCTGAAGAATTCTAACTATGATGTGAATTTTCCACTGTGGAACCAATATCACACGACATCACAATTAAACGAATCGTGCTAGATAGCCACAGGCACAAACCGGAATGTATGTCGCCATATCGCACTGATTCAGATCCTATAACTAAGGGAAAAAAAAAAGGTTTGAATTACTTTTTCTTGTTCGGAGAAAACTGTACTTTCTGTTATCCTTATGCAGGAAGGAATATGCTGAGTTTTCTGTATTCATTACATTTAAGCCAAATATTTCTATCTCTGGTCTCTACCATGCTAAATTCTTACCTCTATCGGTCTTCGTTCATCCCCCGTGTCTAATCTTCTGTCTGTCTGTGTCTGTCTGTCTGTTTTCTAGTCTGTCTGTCTCCTTTTGTCTGTCTGTTGTCTTAGCTGCTCATCTCTCCCCAGTCCTCTCTTTCTCGTCATCGGGGGCTCGCTCCTCTCTCCGGCTGCTCTCGCCTCCTCCACACTCCTTCCCTCAGTCCCCTCCTCTCTCTCCTCCCTCAGTCTCCTCTCATCTCCTCCTCTCTCCGTCTCTGCCTGTGGGCTCTCGCCATCATCTCTCCCCTCCTCGCTGGCGTCCTCCCCGCTCTCTTCCCTCCAGTCTCACGTCCTCTCCCTCGCTTCCCTCTCACCTCACGTCTCACCGTGTCCGGTCTATGCTGCTCTCTGGATCATCTGCTCTCTGCGGCTCTCGTTCACTCTCTCTCGAATCGGGTCCTCAGTATCTCTCTCCCTTCTCTTCCTCATCCCTGCGTCTCTCCTCGGCTCAATCTCTCGTCTCTCTCCCTCCATCTCTCTCTCTCCATCCTTTGTTAAGGTGTACCTTGAAATGCTGTTGGCATCAATTACGAAAGAGGTCACAAAGCAACATGCTCAGGCTGCAGGGCAGCTGAACTAGCCGTTCTTTGATTCGGTCATCAAGCTGCCATCGACAACTGATTTGTATCGATTTTTTTTCTTGATTGTTGAAAGAGCTTTTCTCTTCCTTCCGAGGATTAAATTAATTGTTTACCCAACCATTCTCTTCTTTCTGCTCGTCTCTCCTCTCTACGCACCGTCTGACTCATCTCGTCTCCTCACCTCCACTCTCCTCTCAATTCAGTCTATCCTCTCACTCCAATCATCTCGCCCTCCCCCCGCTTCTCTCTTCCTCAAACTTCTCGGTCTCCTTCATCGTCTCTCATCTCTCGATGTCTCCTCTCTCTCTCGTCCAGGTCCAATCACCACATCTGCTCTCTCTCCGTCTCTGCCTCTCACCCGTCTCACTCTCATCCACTCCTCATCTCCTCTCTCTCTCTCTCCTTCTCACTCTCCCCCCTTCTCTCAGCATCCTCCTCTCTTCCTCTACCCTCTCTTCTCTCTCCTCCTTCGTCTCAGCTCTCGGACGGAAATCCCCGAGGCAAAATCACTCCGTCCTCCCACCTTGTCTTCTCTCTACTCCCGCCACTCCCTCGCTCCGTCTCTTCTCTCTGACCATCTCCCTTCTCAAACTCTCCGCCTCATCCACGTCTCCTCCCCGTCCAATCCAACCACGGGGGGTCTCTCCCTCACTCATCTCAAACTCCTCTTCTCAACATCTCGCTTCTCCTTCACTCTCCTCCATCTCCCCACTCATCTCCGGGGTCCGTCGCCCTCCTGCCAATCTCATCTAGCTCTTCTCAATCTCTGCTTCCATTTTCATATTTCCTCCGTTATCTTGAACCTCATTTTTGTTTTCCTTGTTTTAATGCCTTTTTTTGTTGAAAATGTGTACGTTATTAATTGCAGGCGTGAGAGAGAGAGAGAGAGAGAGAGAGAGAGAGAGAGAGAGAGAGGAGAGAGAGAGCCTGTCTGTGTACGTATACTTTTCCCTGTGCTTTTTTTTTTTATGTCATCATCATCATCACCCAGCAGCAGCAGCATCAGCAGCAGCATTAGTGATATAATATTTGATGATCATCATTAATTAGTATTATGAATACGATTCTTACTTTCATTCTCTTTGTTATTGTTACCCAATTCTGGTTCTAAATTAATGTTTTTGAAGAAAAAGGGATAAACTGGAAAATCACAAACCGCCAAAACACGCAAAACACACACACCAAACACACACACACACACACACACCACACACACACACACACACACACACACACACCCCCCACACTCACACCCCACCCCCCCCCCCCCCCCCCCCCCCCCCCCAAGTGGAAGGCTGCTATTCTATCTACATGCACACCAAGTTATTCACGCATTGGAATTTTGTTTTTTCTTATTTCGTCGGGCCTGTGAGAGAACACACTGAATGTGTTTTCTTTCTCTCTCTCTCTCTCTCTCTCTCTCTCTCTCTCTCTCTCTCTCTCTCTCTCTCTCTCTCTCTCTCTCTCTCTCTCTCAGCAGCTTTATTCATCTCGTGGAGCACAAAAAAGAGTCCTGACTCCTTATACAGGAGGTAGCGGTCATTGATTTCACATCACAATTTAGTGTCTTTGTTTAGATTGACATGGTGGTTTCTAAAGTCTGTTTGGCAGCAAGTTTCAGCACTGAAGAGTCTTGGCTGATAGTGAGCGAATGAGCTGATGGAGAAATGTTTTTTTTTTCCTTTGTATCATTTTTGGATTTTGTATCATTTGCGTGTCCATGCGTGAGAATACGTTCATGTGAGTTTACATGCTTCTGCGTGCGCTTATGTGTGTGTGTGTGTGTGTGTGTGTGTGTGTGTGTGTGTGTGTGTGTGTGTGTGTGTGTGTGTGTGTGTGTGTGTGTGTGTGTGTGTGTGTGTGTGTGTGCGTGCGTGCGTGCGTGTGTGCGTGTGTGTGTGTGTGTGTGTGTGTGTGTGTGTGTGTGTGTGTGTGTGTGTGTGTGTGTGTGTGTGTGTGTGTGTGTGTGGTGTGTGTGTGTGTGTGTGTGTGTGTGTGTGTGTGTGTGTGTGTGTGTGTGTGTGTGTGTGGTGCGCGCGCATGTGTGTGTATACAGGCCTGTGTACGTGCGTTTGTGTCATTGTGTCCGCTGTTTAAGACCCAGTGTTTATATTTATGTATTTCTGCATTTGTGTTGCCTGTTTATATGATTTTCCGTCGTAATCGATGTTGACAGACGTCATATTGAGAACAGATGCAGCCAGATATGTAAATGAATAAAAGGCAGGGCTGAGGGCGGAAAAGGGGACTGGAAGAAAGCGCGAGATGCATCCAGGAGTGATAGATTAAAAGTAATTGGCAACCCAACGTCAAAAGATGCATTTTGCTCTCCGAGGCAGGTCCAATATGTCTTGACGTGATTGTCTATAGCTTTGTCAGGAGAATATTTGTGTCCTGCAATTTCACCCTAAGTGGACATCACTCAGTCTTCTTTCCTTTTACTAAAGCTTAAACTTTTGAAGCTGATCAGTCGTTGGGATATTTGATGACGATGCTAAATTGGCTTGTCCTTTCGCAGAAAACTTAGGGCCTTGAAGTAAAAAACAGACAATGTTTCATGCATGCTTTTCCAACCAGCTGGAGACAATGATTTGTTGCAAATCTAAAAACTCGATCCTAATAGGGAAAGCAGTGCCAACGATGTGCTTTATTTCTGTCGAAGTTATCGTCATCATCGCTGTCATTATCCCTGTTGTTTTCATTGTTCCTTGCCTGTTTGTTCAGGCTCTAGGGATTTAACGGTGGAGGGGGGGGTGTCTTATTTGAGAGACAAACACCCAGAATATTACTCGTGGTCTTGTGAATTAAACAGAAAAAACCTTCTGTCCGAACCTCAAGCTACCCAACGTCCGTCATCCTTGATCAATATACTGACGCATTTTGAAGGGAAATTGAAGTGAATCCGCCAGTTAACATGGACAACCAAATGACACGACAAAAGATGGGCGCCCATCTTGAGCCGAATTTGAGAAGATATGTGATTTCCCGTTCTTCGTTTTCGTTGTCCTGAATGTTGCTTATCTTGCCTGAAGAAGACCTAAGGGGTCGAAACGCGTCGTGCTTTGTTTTGTCATTTGTCCATGTTGATTGGGGGAGTGACTTTAAATTCTTTTCAAAAATTTGTTTCAGTTTGCCCCTGCAGTCACCTCACTTAGAAACCAGCAAGGGTGCCGACCCTCAAAAACAACGTCTTTACCAAGGATTGATGCTGAAACAAGGAAATGAGACACACAGTCTGACAACGCAAAACAACTGCATAGATCCTGCAGTATCGCTGCATACAGAGTCTGACAAAGCCAAACAACTGCATAGACCTGCAGTATCGCTGCATACAGAGTCTGACAAAAACAAAAAACCGCATAGATCCTGCAGTATCGCTGCATACAGAGTCTGACCAAAGCAAAAACAACTGCATAGACCTATGGTATCGCTGCATACAGAGTCTGACAAAGCAAAACAACTGTATAGACCTGTGGTATCGCTGCATACCCCACAGCAGATCCGCCCCACCTATGTGGAGACACAAGTTGAAGACCAACTACCCTTTTGGTCTCAATGTGTGGGATTAGATTAGTTGGTTCAGCGAAGGGCAAAGTTCCCAGGGCAGATTGTTCACGTGAAACCAACTAATCCCACACATTGAGACTTCACCCAGGCATCACTATTTATCATACAGTAATGAGGGGGGTGGGGGGATTAATGACGTAAAAACACACATTACGTCAACTAGTTTTGACGCCGACTTCCATGGTCAGCTGAGGAAGGTTAGCAAAAAATTTGTGACATTAAGATATGTTAAAGTAAAGATACGTAAGAGAAACAAGAGAAATTGTTTCCAATTCCAAGTTTTCTGCATCCATTTGCTTGGTCTGTGGCGCACAGTGCTATCAACTGGTCAATGTTAAATACATTTGTCACAAAAATTCCGTGTTTAATTCTGCTGTGTACTAAAAATGCACCAGGGTATGCTAATGTACAGACATTGTAACAGATTACGTCACTTGTCACACACACACACACACACACACACACACCACACACACACACACACACACACACACAACACACACACACACACACACACACGTGTGCACGCGCACCATATTTAGCAGTGTGTTTCGTGTCTAATGTTTAGTTCTTCTTCTTTGTAATGCAAGATCTATAATTGAAATCCTTTGAAATAATCAATAAAATCATCTCATTTTGGACCGTGTTTACAGACTATTAAAACGATTGAATACCAATTAGGCTTGTCATAGAAACCGCGTTTTTTTAACTCACAGTTGTACCTGAAAAAAAACTCCATCCTGCGTAGATTCAGAGAGTTATGTCACTTGTCATTAGACTATCTTTCTCAGAGTTTTCATTATGTTCAGTTTATTGTTTTTGTTAATACTGCATTATCTATCTATCTATCTATCTATCTATCTATCTATCTATCTATCTGTCTGTCTGTCTGTCTGTCTGTCTATCTACCTATCTATCTATAAACTCAATCAATCTAATCAATACTTTAAAATCATTGATAATGAATGAAATGACCTATTGTAAAAGCACTTCCTGAGATTCATGTTACATTACTGCATGCGAAGAGTGTCGTATAGTCAAACGCCGAGATCGCAACCAAAACTGTAAAGGGACACTACTCTCTCTTCGTCCTTTAACGGGATTTATTTAGAACCAGTAAACCCTCTCAAAATCAAATAGCTCTCTTCTAAGCTTATTTATCTGTGCTGTACGAGAGAAAACAACACAATCAGCCAAAGGATGGTGGGCTGCCTGTTTTCAGGAATTGTCCAGTTGTATATGACGAGGAAAGAATGGCTTCCGAATCACATTGACCCTGTGCCCCCTCCCCATCACTGTCCCGCCATGCCATGCAGATGTTATGGAAGAGATGCCCGCCATTAGTGCTGTCTGTAATAACACCCGGGGGCACTCCTCATGCACAAACACCAGAAAATGAACATGGTGACCCCCTGATCTATCCAGAGGAGAGAGAGCCCGAGAGAAGGAGAGGAGAGAGGAGAGAGATAGAGGAGAGAGAAGAGAGAGAGGAGGAGAGCAAAGAAGACAGATACTAAGTGAGAGGCAGGGAGTGTGTGTGTGTTGTGTGTGTGTGTGGGGCGTGTGGAGAGAGGAGAGAGAGAGAGAGAGAGAGACGAGGATAGAGAAGAGAGCAAAGAAGACTTAGACACCAAATGAGGAGGCTTTGGGGGGGGGGTGGTGCGTGAGATGAGAGAGGAGAAGAGAGAGGAAGAGAGAGAGAGAGAGGAGCGAGATAGAGAGAGAGAGAAAGTGAGAGGCGGAGAGAGAGAGGAAAGAGAGGGAAGAGGTTGAGGTGATGAGAGAGAGAGAGAGCAGGAGGAGGAAAACGAAGCAAGAGTACGGCAAAACCGAGAAGGAGAGAGGGGGCGTTGGAAACAGAAATAAGACCAGAACCAAAGAGTGGGGAAAGACTGTGTTTGGAAGAGACGAACCAGACCAGACAAAATCG
>JADBJO010002011.1:330000-353008 GCA_016801955.1 Conus betulinus | reverse complement strand
GGGGGACATCAAGGTACAGCACCTGCAGAAACTGCTGCTGATTGACAGCTGGATCAGGTACAAGGTATGGGCCACTGTCAGTTATCCCTAGTAGTACTGTTTCCCTTTTTCAAATGCGGTGTTCTCTGTGGGTGATTGAAAAGGAAGGACAGAAAATAAATGAACATAATGAGCCAACAAAAGGGTAAAAAATGGGTTAGTAAAGCCATATGTTCAGATTGAGAACTCTCTCTCTAATTATGTTAATATACTCCATCTTTTAGATGAGGGTGGCCCACTCTAAAAACAGTGACCGCAGGAATTAAACTGGAAATCCATATCCCAAATAAACAAAAATTTGAAAACTTTCTCTCCAGATAGATCTTGTTGGGTTGCTTTTCAGTGCCTACACATTTTGGGAATGTGGTATTTTCTCCTTGGTTCATCTTGAGTGTACTTTATTTTGTGACACACATCATAGCAGTGCAGATTAACTGTGCTGGAAAGAACCCCAATTGTGTGAGTAACTGTTTCCTGCTTTATTGTGGTTGTAAACTTTTTACATGGTGTTGCGTTGAACAAAACTATTCAGATGGAAAGGTGCAGAAGCATCTCAAATTGGTAAAGTGGCTTCCTGTCAATCCAGAGAAGGGGGAGGGGGGGAGGGGGTGGGGGGGAGTGTGTGTGTGTGCTAGCACTACCACAGCAAACTACATGTTCTACAAAAACAAAGAGCAACAAAATTTATCAGTAAGGCACTGATTTTTTTTTGTCTTTGTGGTTGTTTTATCCCTCCCTTACCTTTTGCCCCATAGGAACAAGTCTGTCATTTAAGAGAAGGAATGTATGCCTGGACGGATTTGTTGATGCTGGGTCTAGTTTGTGTTTGGAAATTAAAGGCATCTTGGGCCCGTTATCATTAATCTGGGGCATCAGAACAAACAACAACTTTGGCTGTTTGTGTAAATAAACACTGAAGTGAAATGTACCAATCGTATTTCAAGGGTATCTTTTGTAGAGATGAAGGATTATATGATGGATTTGTGGTCTATGTATAATTATTTAGCAGATTTCGGTAAAACAGAATGTTAGTGTTAATGTCTTTTATTATTTACTTTTTGTAAAAAGAGTTTTATACTGTTTAGTGTAGGGACAGAAGTGTTGTCAAAGGAATAGAATGTATGGTTGCCAGGTGGTACTGTTAGCCATGTTGCTCAGAGAGAGGACCCACAGACACAGCCAGCGCCCTGACTGGATAGGATCTATTATGTCTGCCTCCATGGGGACTCAAGGGTCTCTTTTAAGATAAATTGTACCCACCTTTTGAACATTCCCGCCCTTGTAATTACCTCTTTCGTATTAGTCTCTTTAACTGTGGCTTTTTTCCCTATTTTTTTCCCCCTGATTTCCACTGTATTTCTGCATTGAGGCCCAATTCACCTTTGTTCCGGAAAACCCTTGCATTTTTTTTTCTTGTTATAATTTATGACATGTGAACTGTTTCGTTGTTGTTTTTTTTTTTTTTTTTTTTTTTTTTTTTTTTTTGCGTAGGTAGGCTGATACTGCTGCAGACACTCCCTGTATAGTCAGGCAAGGATTAACCCCATCTACTCAACAAAGGGAGTGGGTTTTTTTGTGTGTATGACTGTTTTTTTTTTTATGCTGCCATTAAGGCAGCCATACTCGCATCTTCGGGGAAGGTGCATGTTATGTGTAACATGTCATCCATACCAACGGCCAAACTGGCCTTCTCTTCCGAAAGTTAGTAATGGGAATTTATGCGTGTGCAAGATGTTTTGCGTGCGTTCACAAACGGAACCTCAGTTTATAGTCTCATTCGAAGGACTGTATGGGAATATAGAGTCAGAACCAATGTTAACTCCGAAGGAAAAATCCCCCAGTACCAAACGGCCCCGCAGAGATTTGAACCTGCAACCCCAAGATTACGAGTCTGGCAATTTCCTCAAGATTAACTGCCAGCTATTGAAGGAAATTGAAGTCCTGACATACGACTGTATAACTATGTGTTCTAAAACTGGAGATAAAAAGGATGGCACACTAAAAAGCATATATGAATATGGTAATAGCTGTGATGGTGAAGATCCTTGATTCTAGTGGTGATTCTCAATTCCTTTGATGATCTTCAGTATTACATATCCTTGTGAAGATCTCTATTTATATATCCTAGTAAAGATCCACAATCCTGGTGATGATCCTCTAGATTTCCAGTCAAGATCCTTGTGAAGACGTTTAGTCCTAGTGATGATCCTACCAGTTCAAGTAAAGATCCCTAATCCTGTGAAGAAGTTCAGTCCTAGTGAAGATCCTACCAATTCTAGTAAAGATCCCTAATCCTGTGAAGAAGTTCAGTCCCAGTGATGATCCTACCAATTCTAGTAAAGATCCCTAATCCTGTGAAGAAGTTCAGTCCTAGTGAAATCCTACCAATTCTAGTAAAGATCCCTAATCCTGTGAAGAAGTTCAGTCCAGTGATGATCCTACCAATTCTAGTAAAGATCCCTAATCCTGTGAAGAAGTTCAGTCCTAGTGAAGATCCTACCAATTCTAGTAAAGATCCGTAATCCTGTGAAGAAGTTCAGTGATGACCCTACCTGTTTCTTCAAAAAGAGTCTCAATCCTAGTGAAGAAATTCAATCCCAGTGACAGCCTACCCATTTTATTAAAGATCCTCAATTCTAGTGAAGATGTTCAATCATACTGATGATCCTACCCATTCCAGGAAAGATGTTCAATCCTGCTGATGATCCTGCCCATTCTGGTGAAGATCCTTGATCCTAGGGAAGATGTCCAATCCTAGTGGTCATGCTGAATGGTCATGTTGCAGGCGGTGGCCAAGACTGGAGTTATCTTCAAGGAACTGCGACTTCTGTTTGATCGATTGTTGAGGAGCGCAAGCTGGCTGAGCCATCCATGAATATATCAGGTTGGTGTTTTTGGTATTATGTCTTCTTCGGTATTTCTTTTGTGTTTATGTGTCTTTGATGGTAATTCGAGAAAATTACTAATAATAATAATGGTGATGGTAGTATAGTCATATAGTAGTAATACTAACAAAGTAGTTTCTCTTATTATCTTTGTTAGTGTACCCACTATATGATCATATTACCATCATAATTATCATTAGAAGT
Organism: Conus betulinus; assembly: GCA_016801955.1. Classification (NCBI taxonomy): domain Eukaryota; kingdom Metazoa; phylum Mollusca; class Gastropoda; order Neogastropoda; family Conidae; genus Conus; species Conus betulinus. The sequence continues at coordinate 349,880 of JADBJO010002011.1, read as the reverse complement.
AATTTTCTTTCAGCTTTATTATCATCATCATTACTACTATTCTTATTATCTTAACCCGTTTTTTTTTCTCCCCTCCCAGTGGTCTCATTTCCATTTCATATCCATTTTGCGCATGATTTTAGGAGATAAGTGATAGTCTTCGTTCTTGATTTTCAATGTCTTGAATGTTGTTGTTCTTGCCTGATAAAGACAATAGAGGTGGAAATGCGAAGTGTTTGTATTATAACCAAAAGCAATAGTCCTCCAAAGGGAAGAAAACATAATAGAAAATCACAATGCCACTCTTCTTACATTTCGGCCACATAGCCTTTTTCAAGAGAAAAAAAAACAATACAACTATGTGATGTCCATCTTTGCTCTGACCAGTTGCCAAAGATGGACATCACATAGTTGCATTGTTTTTGTTTTTTTTTTTTTCTCTTGAAAAAGGCCACGTGGCCGAAATATAAGAAGAGTGGCATTGTGATCTTCTATCTAGTTTGTATTATAATTTGTTTGTTCTTTTCGTTTGGCTGCAGTGCAGTTTCAGTTTCCTCCTGTAGTTGTCTCACTTCAAAATCAATCTTGTATTTTTTGTTGGTTTTCCTGTATTTTTCATTTGTACATTTTTGTCTTCTTCCGTTTGTGCCGTAGACAGGATGGAAGGTGGGTGGATGGGTTACTGTTGGTATGGCGGGGAAGGAGCTGGGAAATGTGGGCAAGAAGAGGGGTTCTGTGGGTTTATTTTCTATGTGTTGCTAGGCACTCATCCTTGAATGAGCATGTTTGTATGTGCGGGTTGTGTATATTTGTTTAGATGTCCATGTGTTCTATTAGGAATTTACATGCTTTCCATAATTCTCCGCGCATGCATGTGTGTATGTGCATATGCGCATGCATTTATCTGTTCACCTACCTATGATATTTGCTTTTGCCTATTTACTGTGGGCAACACATCTCAATGCAACCAGGTGTGTTTATACTGTTGTGCATATCATTATGATCTGGTGTATTCTGTAAAGCCTTTATCTTTTGACCTCCAACAATAATGCTGGCAGCCCCCCCCCCCCCCCCCCCCAGCAGATCCCTCTCCTCTCTAGATCTCGTCCCAGCTTCACCAATCACCATGACCCTTATTCCCTCTGGGCCCATTCATAGGGTCCCCAGTCCCTCCATTCCTCCCCACTACCTCCTTACACCTTCGCAATAGTCCCACTGGCTCCACACATCTCCCCATTGGTCACACTGCCTCCTTACACTTCTGTAATGGTCCTACCTCCTCCAAAAATCTCCCAGACATCAGTCATGATACCTCCACATACCTCCCAATAGTCCTACTACCTCCATGGTGATCCCACTACCTCCACACACTTCCCAGACTTTCTCAAAACTTCCAAACTTCCATACACCTTTTCAGTAGTCCCACTACCTCCTCATGCCTTCCCAGTGATCCAGCTGCCTGTGTACACCTTCCTATTGGTCCCTTTGCCTTCTCACCTACCCCATAGACTCATTGCCTCCATACAAAGAACAAAAATAATTGAGGAAAGAATAGACTGGTGAAGGGAGGGAAGAAGCTTTGGCACATACATGAGGTAAATGATGAGGAGTATGGTCATGTGCCTGTGGAGAGTACTGCTGGCTGGTGTTGTGAGGGTTGGATAGGCACATGCCAGTTTTGGATGTTGACGCCAAGTGGGCAGAGGGTCCCCTGGCCTGGCAGTAAGATGGGATTCCTGCATAGTATTCTTAAATTCATCACTGTGATTGCCAAAGTGCCAGGATGCGACAGATGTCATGTTGTGAGGTGAGTGACTGGTTTGGGTCAGTGATGGGGATGTTGGTCAGATGCTGAGAGATGTGCATCTCAAGTGTGCAGGATGTCTCGCCTACACAGATCTTACAGCACAGTGGGGGTTGGGGGTGGATATTGTGTGTGATGTTGCCGTTCTGACAAGAGAATGCGTGTTCAGTTCTGAATGAGTCTTTGACGCCATGTAGAACAGTGTTTGGCATGATGAGGGGACAGATTTTTGAGGCTGGGTTTTGAGCAGGTAAAAGTTCTGGGTGACTTAGGTGGGGTGTTTTGTTCACTGTGAAACGCACAGGTACATCTTTGAGGTTTTTGTCACACCTGAAAGTCAAGGGTTTGGTCTTAAAAGCAAATTTATGATCTTCCACATCTCAGGGGACTTGAGGATGCTGCAATGGGGAAGAGTGTGAGTGAAAGAAGAGGCAGGCAGTGAGTTGGTCTGGTCTGGAGGCTGGACTTCCAAAGCAGGTGTTCTGGACATGGCTATGGTGCAGCCTAGAGCGTCATTGATGAGACCACTGCTGGTGAAAAACTCAAAACATTCTGGTTGCTTTTAGGGTGAAATCATCTTTGTCAGAGGAAAGTTTGCGCAGGTAGAGAAATTCAGAGTGTAGAAGGCTGTGTTTTGTGCATGGGTGGTGGGAAGATGTGTTGTCCAAATATGAATACGCATTGGTGGATTCTGAGCAGTCCATCTGACAGAAAGATGGACATGTTCAGTAAGTTGACTGACAGGGAAATGGTGTATGTAAAGTTGATGGATGGGATGGGGAGGAGGGTCTGAATAAGTTGAGGAAGTCGCAGAGGTCTTGTTCTGTCATCACTGCAGCTCCTAGCCCGCCTCGATGCATGTTTTTGTAAGAAGAGCTCTAGTATTGGGCATGTTTAAGAAATTAGTTGTCAGTGTCCCAGGTTTCCCACAAAATGAAGGCATAGGTTCCCATTTTGGTTTCCAGAGCAACACAACCGACTTGCGAGAAAATGTGGCTTCTGAATGCAAATTCATTAAGGGTGAAGACTAATTCTGCAGGTCTTGTCAGTGTAGCTGTGGGAGGATGTTGTTGGTAGGGGGGCTATTTATCAAGGAAGAAGGTAAAAGCCTTCAGTGTGTCAGCATGAGGGATGCAAATGTAAAGTGAGACATCTGGAGTGAAGAGAAGGTTGGGTTGGAAAGTGGGGTCTGTGTTGAATGGGTTGATCATGTTGAGTGAGATGTGTCTTTGAAATATGTAGGGAAGTTTTCCACTAAGGGTTGGGGGAGAGAGTCAATGTATTGTAAGATGTGTTCTGTTGGGCAGCTACAAGCAGACACTGTGGGTGTGCCAGGTGTAATTGTATTATGCATTTCACGGAGTAGGTAGAGAGGGTTGTGTAGTGTTTGATATTATAAGTAAATTGGCTGTCTTAGGTAGGCTGTTATGTTTGATTTCCTGGTGGGCTGTGGTTGAAATGAGTTTTTGGTGTTGAAGTAAGGGTGATATTGTGAGTTGTGTGTAGAAATCTGTGTTAGACAGTTCTTTGTATGCTTTGTGTGAGCAGAGCTGTCTATCCCAGACCAAATTGTGCAGCCCTTATCTGCTGCTTTATCAACAATAGCTTCTCATTGTCTTAGAGGCTGAAGAATGTTCTGTTGTTCTTGTGAGATGTTTGTGTGATGAACAGGTTTGGATTTTATTTTGGAAATTTCCTTTCTGCACTTTTTGATATAAGGTTCAGCTTCACTGGATTTATTATTAAAAGATAGTTGGCTGAGGATTGGGGCCTTGAAAAGGTTGATGAGAATGTCCAAGCTATCTGGTGATGGGGGTTGGGTACATTTTCAAGCTCAGCCATCCACCCTAGTTTCCTGAAAAATCTCTCGACATCAAGGTGGTCTTTGTATCTGTGGATGTTCGGATGAACGGGGATGAATTTCAGACCGTTCGCTAGGACTGATCTTTCATCATTGATCAGGGTGAGATTGTCAGGGGTGTAGTGGACAAGGTGGCAGTGTTGTTCCAAGGTGGTAGTGGGATCAGTGCTTTGTGTTTTGGGGCCAGACCGGTGTGGAAGGTTTATCCTGCGTTTGTAGTCTTCCTAATTTGTCTTTCTTGATTTGGTTGCAGTGGTCGTGAATGAATCGGTTATGTGCATGGATGTCCAACTCTTGAGGCAGTGACCATGGGCATGATGATTGTAGTTTGTTGTTTGAAGTGTTGGAGAAGACAGGAAAGAGATTACAGGGACAAGTTGAGTGCTTTAACATGCACAAGCATGAGTGTGCCACTGGCTTTGAAAAAAATCTTTGCAGTAGTAGTGGTGAGAGTGGGATTGTTGGGGTTGGAAGGAGTGTGAGTGAATGAGAAGCCATGATGGGGGGGTGATAGGTTGTTTCAGGCATTGTTTGAGAAAGTTGAGATACTTCATTTTTTTGAAAAATTGTTTTAGCATATCCTAGTGCAAATGGTTTGATGATGGGTGGATATGCTAAAACACAGTTAAAAAAAAAAAATGAAGTCAGCTTCTTATCTCAGCTTTTTCAAACGGTGCCTCAAACAACTTATCACCACCCCGTGGGCTTCTCACTCTCTCACACTCCTTCCAACCCTAACAACCCCACTCTCACCAATACAAGGATTCTTTCGCAAGCCAGTCACAAACTCATGCTTGCGCATAATAAAACACTCAACTCCTCCCTGGATAAATCTCTCCCATCTCCTCCAACATTTCAAACAACAAACTACAATATGATATCATGCCCGTAGCTATTGCCTCAAGACTCAGATAATTAATCCATGCACACAACCCAACTCATTCATAACCACTGCAACCAAATCATGGGTGACAAATTATGCAGACTACACAACAAACAAGAGATAAATCTCCCAGACTGGTCTGGCCCTAAAACAGAATTCAACAACAAAAAAAAAACCCTGATCCCATTACCACCTTTGGACAACACAGCCACCTTATTCACTGCATTCCTGACAATCTCACATTCACCAATGATGAAGGATCAGTTCTGGTAAAAGGTCTCAAATTCATCCTCGTACAACCTATCATCAACAGATACCAAGACCACTGTGATATCAAGAGATTTTTCAGGAAACTACGATGGATGGCTGTGCCTGAAAATGTACCCAATCCCCATCACCTGATAGCTTGGACATTTTCATCATTCTTTTCCAGGCCCCAGTCTTCTGTCAACCATCTTTCGATAAATCCAGTGAAGTCGAGTTCTACATCAAAAATTGCAGAAAGGAAATTTCCAAAATAAAATCCAAACCTGTTCATCTCTCAAACATCTCGCAAGAACAACAGAACATTCTTCAGTCTCCGAGACAATGACAGGGTATTGTCAATAAACTAGCAGATAAAGGCTGCACGGTTGTGGTCACAGACAGACAGTTCCCACATACAGGAAGCACACAGACAACTGGTAAAGATTTCTACACACAACTCGCAGTATCGCCCCTGCCTCAACACCAAAAAACTCACCTGAACCACAGTCCACCAGGAAATCAAACATACTAACCAATCTAAGATAGCCAGACTCCCAAACTCCTCCTACCAACTCACCTGGCTTACTCATTGTCTCTGCTTGTAGTTGCCCTACAGAACACATCTTACAATACACTGACTTTCTCCCCCAACCCTTATATGCAAAACTTCCCTACATACTTCAAAGACACATCTCACTCAACATGATCAACCCATTCAACACAGACCCCACTTTCCAACCCAACCTTCTCTTCACTCCAGATGTCTCACTTTACATTTGCATCCCTCATGCTGACACACTGAAGGCCCTTACCTTCTTCCTTGACAAACAGCCCCCTACCAACAACATCCCCCCACAGCTACACTGACAAGATTTGCAGAATTGGTCTTCATCCTTAATGACTTTGAATTTAACCATCACATTTTCTTGCAAATCAGTGGTGTTGCTCTGGAAACCAAAATGGGAACCTATGCCTGCGTTTTCATGGGAAACCTAGAACAATGCCTACTAACCTCTTACACAAGCCAGACACCAGAGCTCCTCTTACAAAAAAAGTACATAAATGAAGGGCTGGGGCCACAGCAATGTCAGAACAAGATCTCCGCAACTTCCTGAACTTTGTTTAGACACCCCCTCCTTCTCCCTTCCATCATCAACCTTACATGTACCATCTCCCTGTCAGTCAGCTTCCTGGACATCTCCCTCTTCCTCAAAGATGTATGCTCAAGACCTCAGTTTTTCTATAAACCTATCAATGCGCATTCGCACCTGGAACACACATCTTCTCACCATCCATCCGCAAAACACAGCATTCCATTTTCTGAATTCCTCTGCCTGTGCAGACTTTCCCCTAAAGAAGATGATTTCACACTACAAGCAGCCAAATAGTTTGAGTTTTCCACCAGCCATAGATACCCCTGTACCATCATGAATGATGCTCTCAGCCACACTACAGCTGTGTCCAGTATATCTGCATCGTGAGCCCAGACAGACAGACCCAACACCTGCCTCCTCTTTCCAGTTCCACCTACACACTCTTCCCATCTGCAAGATCAAGTCCAACTGGCACATTATAGATCACAGACCTTCCTTTGAGACCAAACCAGTGATGACCTTGGGCACGACAAAAACCTAAAACATGTGCTTGTGCTTTCCACACTGAACAAAATCACCACACCTGAGTCATCCAAAACTCCTATGTGGCCCCAAAGGCTCATTCAAAATCAAACGCATATACTCTTGTCAGAGCCCAACTTTCATATTCCATCCTTTTTCTCTCTCTTTTTTTTTTTTTTTAATCAACATCATGATTATTAATGCTACTATAACCATATTACGCTAACAATCCTCTAACTCCTTTCCTCCTCCCGTCTTCTGTAGTGTCTGTTAGTATCAGTATAATATGATCATCATAATGTTAACCCGTATTGTCTCCCCCACAGCCTCAATTAAATTTATCCCCAAGTTTTTTTTGCACCCAGCTTGACGAGATAAAAGACTGTCTGTCTGTCTGTCTGTCTGTCTGTCCTTTGCTTTCATTGTCTTGAATGGAATTTAAAGATTAGATAGGTCAAAATGCATTAAGTGATGCTTTTTTTTCCTGTGCAGCATTCTGTTCTCTTTTCAGATCAGCTATCATAAGGTCTAAATAGTTTTCAAACATTTTTTTAATTGAAAGCATGCCGAGATCTGAGGAAAATGAGGCATGGCGGGAACCCACTTGTGGGTATTTTTCACACACATCCTTTATGATGAGTTACGTATGCAAACAAACGCATGCACTCATCACTTTTTCGCTGTTCCCCCCCCCTCATGCAGTAGTATGTTAAGCGAGACCAATCACAAGTTCATTGTTTTGTTTACGTCTGGCCATGTTCATTGACTGACAGTCTGATCTTTCTTTTCAGACAGTCGTCTCGTCAAGCTCATCACAGATCTCCTGAAGAGTGAGAAACCCATCATCAGATCCTGATTATCCAGTGGACCTTGTTAGGAAAAAAAAAAAGTGACAAATCCGTGGTCGGTTGTTGAGACTATCCACTGTGTGTTGCAAGAAGTGAGGAACGTATGGTTAGATCCTGAGAGTATCCAGTGGACCATGAAAAAGGTGACAGATCCGTGGTCAGATGTGGAAACTATCCACTGCACGCTGCAAAAAGTGAGAAACGTATGGTTAGATCCTGACTGTGTCCTGTGGGTCTTAGGAAAGTGAAAGACCTGAGGTCACGTCTTTTAGACTGTCCTGTGGGAAGTTTGGCAAATCCATGGCCAGACTCTGAGACTGGGCAGCATGCAAGTCTTGTGAATTTTAACAGTGAGTGAGAGAGTGACTTTTCCGAAATGAGGAAAAATGAATGAATGGAAGCTCTAAAGAATAAAAAAATGTAAAGGAAAGAACTGAAAAGAATTTGAGATATTGAGCTTGATGCCTACAATTTCTTTCCTGTCGGAAGCAAGACACCAGAGAAATCGTTCCGTTATGTCTGGTACCAGTGTCTTGATCTGATGAACATTTTGTGCCCTTTCTGTTGACACCTTTTTCTTTTTGTCTTCCAGATCTGTTCATTATAATTTCTCAACACAAAGTATCCATTTCCAGTCCTAAACATTTTTATGCCATTCTGTGCAAAACTGGGCAGCAAGATGAACCCCATGATGGACACTGCATGCCCATTGTAAAACATGATGGTGAGGGCTATACAACGGCACTTGCTGCCCATTTCTACAGGAGAGGTTGAACCTTAAAACAGGCACTGTATACTCAGTCTACAGTATGAATTTGAGCCCTGCAAGGCTATCATACCGTAAACGGTCACTGTCCAACCTCTCGCGGGAAGAACAAAACACTACTGAGTCACTGTGATGCAGACAAGATTCTGTCAGGAAACAAGCAGATATGAGCAGGGCAGTTGTAGCCTGGGACAAATGGCTATACAAAATGGAAGTGCGCAGACAACTATCTAATACAGATTTCAACACCCCACTCAACCTCCCTCAACACCTAAAACTCAATTCAGCCACAATCAACCGAGAAATCAACCAAAATAACTACCAAAGAAGGCCACACTCTCATACTGTCGGACACCAAACAACCCACTTTCTACTTGCTTCCTCCAATACACAAAGCCAACACACCTAAAAGACCCTTTGTCTCTGCCTGTGGCTGCCCTGCAGAACATATTTCACAATACAGACTCTCTCTTCCAACCACACATGTGCAAAGCCCTCCCCCCATACTTCAAAGAAACAAATCGTGCACACAACAAGATCAAATTATTCAACACAAACTCCTCTATAAGATGCATCTTATTCCACTTGTATTTTCTAAAATTTCATCCATTTGTATATTTCTCAGATTTTATCTTTGCATCTTGGATTCTGTCCCATATCTGTATCATTATACATATTGTTTATTATTATGATGATGGTTATAACAATTTGTATATTTCTCAGACTTTATCACACTGTCTTCTTTTCTATTTTATAGTATATTATAATTATTATTACTGCTATCATGACCATATGACCATATGATTCATACTATTCTTCTCCTTCTTTTCCCTCCCCTTCTTCTACTTTTATCATTATGATTACTGTTATCATTATTGATCAAATTTTGAACCCAGATCAAAGGATATGTGACTGTCTGTTCATCTTTTGTTTTTAATGCTATTCATTAGGCCTGAAGATGACCAAAGAGGATGAAATGCATTGCATTTATTATGTAATTTGTTTATTTGCCAGCTTAGTATTCTGTTTTAGCTCTTGCACATGTTTTGCAGAAATGGAAGTGCTGGTTTTCTTGCCATACTTATGCACACGAGTAAGCATGTTATGCACAAAGACACATTGACACACAATTACATAATTATAGACATATACATTCATATGTACACATTCTCTCTCTCTCTCACATTCACACACAAAGGTGCGCGCATGCACACACACACGTGCGCGCGCACGCACACATGCGCGTGCGCACACACACACGCGCGCACACACACACAGAGGAATTCACATTTACACACATACACTTACAACTATACTCCAGTGAATACACCACATACACATTCACACAAACACAAGGCATGACAAAGTGTTAAACCATACTATATTTATGCCGATGCAAACAAATTTGTCAGATGATTTAAGTATTAATGGCAAGACTTGAATGATTTGCCAGGGTGAACTCTCAGATTGTCATGATTATGAAACAGAAACAGACGTTTTTGACTGTCATCACCTCCACTAGCTAGCCTTAGGGCAACCTTTGGCTCAACACACTGTCTACGTTATCTGGAGGTACGTAACGGTGTTTTGTAGATATGACCAGGAGTTTTCCACAAAGAGAAAAAAAAAACTGATTTCTTCAGACAGGGATAATGATTTACAACGAAGAACACTTAAACCACTGTTCAATCGTCAGACCAAGAAGGGTGATTAGGAGAGCAAAGACCCTCCACTTACACAAAATGTCAACTGAATCTTGGATGGGGCCTTTAATGTAAACCCACACAGTGGATTTGCGCGCGCACACACACACACGCACACACACACACACACACACACACAGTTTGCTTTTCCTTAGGCACATTCTAACGTTAGTGAACATTAGTTTCAGTAGTGTTTTCACAATCTTTTTTAGTTTTCTATCTCATTGCCTTTGCCCCTTCAGTGGCATTATTCCCACACCACTCGCTCAGGCTCCCTGTCCACAGCCACACCCTGGCCTGTACCATCAGATACTTGGCACTGGCAGTCCACTGGGCACATTCCATGTCAAATCGTCATGAGACACCCCACCGGAGGAGACACTGCACAGCTACACTTTGGTAGTGTTCAGTGGTGCCTGTTTTGATCCTACACATTGAGGGCTCCGAAGGGCTCCGCCCACTAAGCCCCCCCCCCCCCCCCCCCCCCCCCCCCCCTCCCCACTGATGACAATAATTGTTTATCTGCAGAGCCAATGGAAATGTTAGCATCCCCCTCCGCAATAGTCCTTGCATGATCTTGCTGACAGACAAGTAAATCAAGAGATATGGGTGAAGTAAAAACCCATGAAATTTGAAATCTGTCTTGAGGTGGTTTTTTTTTTTTTTCCAGAGGAAGATACTCTCTTGCCTCTTTTGCCGAAAAGAGAGTTGCAAATGAAGCCATTGTCGCTTTGTAGTTTCTTTCTCTTTTTTTTTTTTTTTTTTTTTTTTTTTTCAGTATCCAAAACTTCATTTTTATCCAATGTTGAAAAGTGACTTGCTGAAAAGTCATACAGTTGTACCTCTTATGAGGAGAAGCACCCTGAAAAAAACAAAACAAATAAACAAGTGGGGGAAAAAAAGAGGAAAAAGTCTGTCAACTAGTTGTTTTTTTTAAGTCACTCACACCTTGAACATCAAAATAACCAATTATAACGTATCTATCAATGTTTCACAAGATTTCAACACTGTGTTTGGAATTTCAAATCTTTCTTGACTTTCTTTTAAGAAATATAACCTCTTCCCTCTTTCGACAAAGAGAGTCACATATGAAACCATCGCTGCCTTGTTTCTTTTTCACTTTTTTTCTTTCAGTTCATTTCTATCCTACGGTGAAAAATAGCTTGCCGAAGAGTAGTACAACTTGTATTTCTTTTGAGGAGATTCATACTGGAAAAAGACAGAACAAACAAGGGGGAAGGAAAAAAAATCAAAAACAATATGTCAACAGGTTAATGTACTCCAAATGGTCGCCCTCTTGAACTTCAAAATCACCAATTATAGCATACCTAACAACATTTCACAAGATTCCAACGAGGCTTCCAGCCCAGAGAGTTGTCAATCCACAGCAGGAAGACCCAGATCTACAGATAAGTATCATCCTGGAGACAAAAGCCGACTCCTCACAGGCAAAACAAAGGGTGCTGTTCACAAAACAGAATCTGATGACCTCCACAGGCTGCCCAATGAAGGGCTTCATGTTAACACTGTAACCCTCTCCGACTCATCTCTTTCTTCGTCCCTTACCCCTACGCCCTTCCCTGCCCTCTATCCCTTCCATTTTTTTTTCTTTCTAAAATTTATTTATTTCAATAAATGTGGTCCAAGTCGTCATCATAATGATGGGGGAAATGCTTACCAGGACTTGTTTTCTCCCCCATTTCTATGAACTATTGTACGTTCATACTGGTGCCTAAATGTAAATTTAATACAAACTATAATTATAAAAGCTTTTAAAGATATATCTATGACATCACACACACACATACACATGCGTAAGTGTGTGTTTGTATGTGTGTGTGTATAATCACTGTGAAGCATTCTTTGCGTTACCATTCTTATTATTTCCTTGTTTAAAGAAAATATTTATGGAATATATATTTGGTTCATAAACAAGGTATCAATGGCTAAAGCAATAAATATATTTCATGAAAGCATTCTTCTAAGTTTAATTCCATGTCAATCACATCTGAATGATATTCAAGTAAAAGTAATTCATGATTTTCCTCTTATCAGTGGGTGTGTTCAGTTGAACAGAGAATAAAATTCATCACAATCACATTAATTTCACTCATAAATAAGATAAAGTTCTTTCCTTCTGTCAAACAAAACTGTCATGTAACTACAACTTATACTCAGTCACATATATCAAATAATTTGTCGTTGCATCATTATTCCTTTTTTTTTCTTTTTTTTTTTTTTACAACACAATGTTGCCTTCACAACACCATGTCTTCACTAGTTTCTGCTGCATAAAGTTCCCAGTAAGATTACTCCAAATACTTCCACGCTTTAGTTAATTTCATACCCAGCCAGATGCAATTACACGTTTGCCTGCTGTCATGTACTAAATGCAAGATCCATCACTTAGACCTCAGCTCCGAAGAATACAATTTGTTCAATACATTTCCAAGTAGACGGGTACTTGGGAGACCTCAGAGTAACATGCATTTCCCCTGTACTTCATCCTGATTTAACAGGTATATGCAACATGTCAATGTTCAGATAATGTAAAAGTTGTAACATTCCATAGATATCTGTCCATAAACAATAACTTCACACTGACCGTTGCTGAGGGTCCATTGAAATGAAGATGACCTTCAGTAAAGCTGGTCCAGTCAAGTGATGCCCCCTTTAGCAACATTCTACCACAGCAACAACAAACTGCTATAAAGATATTATCACTAAAGCGATATACTACTACAGCAATACAGCAACATACCACTACAGCAATACACCACGTCAGCAATGTACTAGTTTCTGCTATGAACTGGTAACAGAATCGCTCGCTTGCTCAATTTCCCACGTGTGTGCATATGTAAGTTCTGTGCAAGTTTGTGAAGCAGAGAAGGTTGGTTGACCGGTGTGCAATATGTGTGTGTGCATATGAGTAAGTGTGGAGGGTGTTTTGCACGAGCGCATACACACGTGTGTGTGTGTGTGTGTGTGTGTGTGTGTGTGTGTGTGTGTGGGGACTATCTAGCATCCATCCAGTGTTTTTAATAATCATTTTCCATCAATGCCTTCAGTGTCTTTGCTTTTGAAGCAAATCTCTTCCTACTCTGAATAAGCTTATAACACAGAAAGACTTTTGAGTTTAATTCTATAACAAGCTTTTGTTCTTCCAGCACATTCCAAGATCTGACTGGTGCAGAAATTGAATACTGACGCAGCTAAAACTGAAACGGTCAAATCATGAATACTTTGACGCCCATCATGTCATTCCTCAACTCTGCCTATACAGCTACTACTTTGCCCTCCATGGTAAACGGTTCTGCCACTGCTTTCAAGAAAAGTAACTCCGCAAAACTACCCACTGTCCGTGGTTTCTACATGATTCACATGTATATCACACAGACCAGCTGACAGACTGAGATGTATAGCGACCTCGTTCAGAGGACCTGAGCTGAATTCCATAGGATGGCATTTGCTTTTGTGGCCACTTTTGGGCCTGCAAGAGAAGCCGTGCTTTGACAGGTAAGTAGTGTTATCCGTCCGCTATGAACCCAACTCGGCCTGGTTAGTCTGTTCACTTCCAGTTCAAGAATAAGCCTGTCCAGGAGACAAATTCACACATATCTCGCAACGGAAGGAACCTACTACGGCAGTCCAACAAAAGAGACGATTCTCTCTCTCTCTCTCTCTCTCTCTCTCACACACACACACACACACACACACACACACACGCGCGCGCATTCGCATTTTAATGTTTATAACACTTTCTGACACAGACAGTTTCCCTGTGGAATGCTGGCAGTGGGACAGTGGAAAGGAGAGCTTGGATGTGGCCATGTATAGGGAGTCGGAATGTGGGTTTAATTTGGGAGGAAGGGAGATCACTGATCCATTCCTCCTGTACATCCCACCCACCCTCTCTCTCCCTTGCATCTATATGGCCAAGTTCATCAACTACATCCATGCATATAATGTCCAAAATTTATTTTGTTTCTTTCCCTTTTTTTTTTTTTTTTTTTTTTTTTCAGTTATGTTCTATTTTTCGTTCCGTTATGAACTGGGATTGTCCATACACAAGCAGCTCTCACACTCGCATGTGTTTTGCGTGCATGTGTGTGCATGCACTCTTAAAACACAAGCACCTGCCTAAGCGGTTGAGTTGTAACGCATATGGCCTGGTCCGCATGCAGTTATGGCTCAGTTGATGAAAGTGAATAATGATTTTTCAAAAAGTGCGACGAGCTTGCCTGTGACGCTGCAATGTCTTGGAACTGTGCTATATGGAGCCTTCTGAAGATCTACAGTTCACACCGCACAACTTGGTCAAACCTCCATTCCACACGCCCTCCACACAACCCTCCCCTTGCAACCTGCCCCCGTGCCCCTTTCTTCTTTAAATAATCTCTCTCTCTCTCTCTCTCTCTCTCTCTCTCTCTCTCTCTCTTCTCCCCCCACTCCCCCGAGTGCATTGTCTGGAAAATCCAGTCATTATGGAACCGTTTTTAGAGAGTTGGTAAAGCTGAATAATCGGACGTTAATCTCACCAATCGTGTTCGTGTCCACGTTTATGCAGATTTTTGGCTTCCATCTACACTGAGCTGCAAAGAAAACGCACCAATCGTTTCGTTTGCGTTGCGGTTTTTTTGCCCGGAATTGAAATCCAGTCTCGCTAACGGTCTCCGTTTGCCTGGAATGCGTGTCAACATGTGCAAAGACCAGGAGAAACCTACACACACAGGCGTGCGAAGACACATGCACAGGCGCAATTATTATCGAAGGGCGGCGAGGGGAGGGGGGGGGGGGGAGAGACTTGGATCAGCAGAAATGAAATGGTGGTCAAAAGCAAAGGGAAATAAAGAGAGGCATGGACACAGAGGAGTGAAAGGACAGGCTGCACATCTTCACACACAGGCCCGCCAACACATGCACAGGTGCGCACATACTGGAGGGCGGGTAGTGGGGATGGGGGTGGGGTGGGGGGTCGGCTGTGATCAACAGAAATAAAGTGGTGGTTAAAAGCCAATGGAAAACAAAGTGAGGTCTAGGAACAGAGGAGGCATAAGGACAGGATGCCATGAGAATCCAGTCCAGCAAAGCCAGCAGCAGAAGCAATGAACTATGTGGAGAAGTGCGCTCCAAAGAAATCTCATCTGAATTGAAATGCATTATTTGTTCCCCCCCCCCCCCCCCCCCCCCCCACACACACACACACACACACACCCTCTCATGACTGTCCTCATCTTCAGACGTGTGTGTAGATTACCTCCTGGCCTTGCGCTCAAACCTGGTGAAGCTGGGGAAATCAGACGACCGGCGTGTCCACCCAGTCAGGGCGAACACACAGTGTAACGGGTTCTGAACTCATGCAAAGCATGCGAAGCCCGCCCAAGGAAAGTACACACTGAGAGGCATCATTACTGAGAGGCTGTTAAAGAGACCACGCGTGTGATCCGTGCTGACAGAGGAAACATCATGCCACCAGAAGCTCCGGCAATGCTAGAGTTCCTTTCTTCGCGTGTGTGTGTGTGTGTGTGTGTGTGTGTGTGTGTGTGTCTACTCTACTTGCATCCATATCGGCTGGGCAAGAGTCAGTGACGTGTGTGTGTCCCTTACGTTAACAGCTGACCGTAAGCTAACAGCAAAGCAAACTCCCTTGCGGATGTCGCCTTCTCACTCTTTCCCACAGCCGCGCGCATGGCACACGCTGTCTGTTACACATGTTCCAGCTAGCGCGCCTTCAGCGAAAATCAAAACGCACTGGAAGATACTACATATGACCGACATGCACCCTCTCTCGTGCGCTTTCTCTTTTAAAGTGACCGAGATAGTGCGGACAGAGGCACTGCCCCCACTCTCACTCAGGTGACAATACTTTGTCACGTCTTAATCCATCGGAGGGGGGGGGGGGGGGGGGGGGGGGGGGATTGCACTACTGTGTTTCATTACAGAAATCGCATTTTCTTTTAAAATATACTTTCTTTGCGGTGGATTCTATACTCAGTGCACTAATTGCAATACACATATTTGAGATTAATTGATAAAAGTGCTGAAAATTAACGAAGATACTCTATTTGGGCACTGCCGCAAGGACGTGGTTCTGCTGTTCGCGTAGGGAAGCCCACAGACGGGACATCTGACGTTGCGTTTCTATTACAAGCAGGTGTACAAACTCCCTCCGTGGTCAGAACCCGTAGTCTGCGCGCTCTGCTTGGCAGGGTTTGTGTCTCTCCGATGGAGAGCTCAGCACGGCTCAGCGAGCTCTGTTGACCCCGTTGTCCAGTGCCGGCGTTAATGGACCCTTTCAAGTGATCAAACACCATTACAACGCCTGGCTTCTGCCTCTCCCTGCTCCTGAAGGCACCCTCCATGATCCGTTCTGTTCGTTCGTGCTAACACCCGCCGCAGACAGCGAGCCAGAACAAAGAACCGTTGCGACTGGTTGGAACTGCGTATCTAATCCAATCGTAAAACGGGTGTGTGTAAGAATCTGTGGTGGAGACGTGGGTTGAGTGGCGCTTAGGTTTTGTGTTAGTGTCAAGTAAGGCACGGGTTGTTTTTTGTCCCCCTTTTGTACAATGTTAGCGCTGATTCAATGCATGTCCACGGTAGAGATTATAGTGTAAGCGACAAATTTGAACGGGGTTTCAACGAAATGTCTTGTTGTTGACACTCCAGTTCACTACAATGGACAAAATCAGGGCCGTTACTAAGCAAAAAAAAATATTCCCTGGACATCTCTCTCTCTCTCTCTCTCTCTCTCACACACACACACACACACACACACACACACACAGAAGGAGAGACAGAGAAAAAGAGAGAGGGAGGGAGGCAGAGAGAGAGAGAGAGAGAGAGAGAGAGAGAGAGAGAGAGGGAGGGAGGGAGGAGAGAGAGAGAGAGAGAGAGAGAGAGATCCCAAAATGGTTTTGCGCAAAATCTTAGATCAAACGAAAAATATTGACTCGTATAGAAAGGCAGAAATCGCACCTGGTGGAACACACTTGATCACATGGAATATGCTGTAAGGTGAACGTCACACAAACCCCATCACAGCAAGAACACGTTTCACAGAAAGCGAAGGAACATAAAGCAAAACGAGTCACGAAACTAAAAAAAAAAAAAAAAAAAAAAAAAAAAAAACCGTAAAAAACTGAATGGAAGAGGGAATGAACGACAGACTCGTTGACTGAGTGACGGAATAGTAATGAATGTTGGTCAATGGGACGAAATCTTATGTGATCGTTGACACGTCGTCCTTAATCACACTGACAAATACGAATCTTTTCGTCTCTGTCCCCCTGTGTGTCTTTCGGTTTCTGACTTTGTCTCTGTCTTCGACTCAATAGTAGTTTTTGACTCTTTCCTCCACCTCCTTCTTCTTCTTCTTCCTCTTCCCCCCCCCCCCCCCAACTCTCTCTCTCTCTCTCTCTCTCTCTCTCTCTGTGTTGCGCCTCCCCCTCCCTTCCTTCCCGCTCCGTCTGTCTCCCTCTTTTGACTCTCTCTCTCTCTCTCTCTCTCTCACACACACACACACATATTACACAAAGATGAATTCACTAAAACGTTTTGACCCCCCTCTCCTCTCTTCCCTGCTGCTATCCCACACGCCTTCTCTTTTTTTTTTTCCTCGAACTACTCACAACCACCAAGTACACGTGACGCCCCTACCCACCCCACACCTCCTGTGTGTGCCCTCTTTCTTTCAGCCCTTTCCACCCCCCCTCCCCCACCCCCCCCCTTCTCCCCTAACCCTTCTCCAAACACCACCTTTCCAACTATAGCAACTATGACGCCCTGAGCTCACCATAGCACCGAAATCAACTAACCAAGTGCGAGTTCTGTCCGGTCGCACGACAATAATAGACCGTACCGGAATATGGACGAATTAGCCATTGATACTATTTACTTTACGTCCAACGTGGTCGGCCTTCAGCGGTTTTCCATGCAGACGATCAATGCAGTGTTTTTGCTGTGGTGTGAGCAGGGGTGGATGGGGGAGGGGGAGGTGGTGTCGAGGGGGGAAGGAGAAGGGGAAGGGAGGGAGTGGGTGGGGTGGGGGAGAGGGAAGAGGTGGAGGGGGCCATCACCCTGACCACAGCGTAAAGCTATTTTTGTTTTCAAACTCTTGCCCCCAATCCTGCGCGCTCACCACCCGTCTACAGGAACACCCAAACCGATCTACTTCTGCCATACACGAACACCTACAAGCCACAGGCCATAGCTTTAGCCCCCAAGAAACCAAGATCTTATCTACAGAGCCCTTCCTCACAAAAAGAAAAGTTAAAGAAGCCATCGAAATCAAGACCAGACGCCCCAGCCTGAACAGAGATCAAGGCTTTGAACTTCCCCCCATCTACAATCAGATCCTGACAACCATTCACCCCTCACAACAGTTGCCCCACCTGGTCTCGCTGCCACAACAGCAACAGCGAGCTGATGAAGACAGGGCGACCCTGTCAAAATATTCTCCAAGTAAATTTTTTATTCTGAGTCTAACTACTTTTCTAATGTCGAATCCAGAACACAGAAACCTATATTCCTATTCGATCGTTCATACAGGCTTTAAGACGTCGTGTTCATCTGTACAGAGATAGGGTTAAGACGTCATGTTCATCTGTACAACGATAGGGTTTAGGGACGTCAAGTTCATCCGAACAGCTGGGTTTCAGACGCCATGCTCATCTGAACAGTTGGGATTAAGACGCAAAGTTCAACAGTTGGGTTTAAGACCCCAAGTTCATCTGAACAGTTGGGTTTAAGACCCCAAGTTCATCTGAACAGTTGGGTTTAAGACGCCAAGTTCATCTGAACAGTTGGGTTTAAGACGTCAGGTTAATCCGAACAGTTGGGCTTAAGACGCCAAGTTCATATCAACAGTTGGGTTTAAGACGTCAGGTTCATCTGGACATTTGGGTTTAAGACGCCAAGTTCATCTGAACAGTTGGGTTTAAGACGGCAAGTTCATCTGAACAGTTGGGTTTAATATGCCAAGTCCATCTGAACAGTTGGGTTTAAGACCCCAAGTTCATCTGAACAGTTAGGTTTAAGACGCCATTTCATCGGAACAGTTGGATTTAAGACGCCATGTTTATCTGAGCAGTTGGGTTTAAGTCATGTGGTTCATCTGTACAATAGGGATAGGGTTTAAGACGTCAAGTTCATCCGAACAGTTGGGTTTAAGACGCAAGGTTCGTCTGAACAGCTGGGTTTTAGAAGCCAAGCTCACCTGAAGTTGGGTTTAAGACGTCAGGTACATCTGAACAGTTGGGTTTAAGACGCCAAGTTAATCTGAAGTTAGGTTTAAGACGTTAGGTTCATCTGCACAATAGGGTATAAGACGTCAAGTTCATCTGAACAGTTGGGTTTGAAACGCCAAGTCCATCTGAACAGTTGGGTTTAGAGACGCCAAGTCATCTGAACAGTTGGGTTAAGATGACAAGTTTCTTCTGAACAGTTGGGTCTAAGACGTCAGGTTCATCTGAACAGTTGGGTTTATGACGCCATTCTCATCTGAACAGTTGGGCTTAAGACGCCATGTTCATCTGAACAGTTGGGTTTAAGACGCCTAGTTCATCTGAACAGTTGGGTTTAAGACGTCAGGTTCATCTGAACAGTTGGGTTTAAGACGTCAGGTTCATCTGAACAGTTGGGTTTAAGACGCCTAGTTCATCTGAACAGTTGGGTTTAAGACGTCTGGTTCATCTGAACAGTTGGGTTTAAGACGTCAGGTTCATGTGAACAGTTGGGTTTAAGACGCCCTAGTTCATCTGAACAGTTGGGTTTAAGACGCCTAGTTCATCTGAACAGTTGGGTTTAAGATGACAAGTTCATCTGAACAGTTGGGTTTAAGACGTCAGGTTCATCTGAACAGTTGGGTTTAAGACGTCAGGTTCATCTGAACAGCTACAGGGGTTTCTGACATCGTGTTCATCTGTGCAGGATATGATCTATGACGTTATTTTTTTATCTGTGGAGAGGAGGGGTAGCGGAAGCTGCAGTGTGCAGGATTGGCGACTCTTGGTTGACGCCGCGCTAATTCCCGACCCCCACCCCCCACCCTCTCCCATCCCCTCAAGCACTACCACCACCACCGCCTTCACCACTACCCTTTGTCCGTTACTCCCCTCCCCCTTACCCCCCACCCCCCCTTCCCCGATTACCAACCCCTCCTCTTCCCAATCTC
>JADBJO010002011.1:320000-322500 GCA_016801955.1 Conus betulinus | reverse complement strand
GCAGACATGTTGTAAAACAGCTATCATTATAAATCAGATCGCTACATCATCAGCAATATAAAGCACTCATCAATTATGAATTACAAAGATTCCATAAGTGACCAGGGAAAAAACATGATACAGGGTGCAAATTTTACATATGACCAAAGTAGCAAAAAAGTTATCAGAGATTTTACAAATAACCTAAGATATGAAAGAATACATGAAGTTTTACGAATAATCTATGATACAAAAAAAAAAAAAAAAATTTTCACGAATAAACTAGCAAATTGAAAAAAAAAAAATCAGACGTTTCATGAATGACCTGAGAAATAAAAACAGGATATCAGAGATTTCATGATTTAGGAGGGAAAAAAATGAAATCTTACAAATGAACTAGGAAAAAAAAAACAACAGAATAACAGAGGTTTCACGAATGACCTGTGAAAATTTTTTCCAAAGTCTGTTTCTGGAAAAGAAGAGAGGGGCAGACTGCAGGCGTGAGGTGAGGGAATGGGGAGGGGAGAAAGATGGGAGGAGGAGAATGGGACAGAGGGCACGTGGGTGGGTTATTAAAATCGGAGTCTGGAATGAGTAGGTAAAAAAAACCGTGGGGGGGGGGGGGGGGGGGGGGGGGGGGGGGTTGGGACGGGGGTTCGGTCTCTATAGCCTTACCATGCTATTAAATGAGTATTGTTCTCGATTTACAGCACACATATTGCTTTGTGCTTTGAAGATGAAGATGCTATATCATGAACGTACACATCTTTATGTTGCGGTAACATTTCATTAACAGAGAATCTTCTTCGAAGGATTGAAAAAAAAAAAAAAAAAAATCCGAGATATCACGAATGACACAGGTAACAAGAGAATCAACAGTGTTATCACCCACGACCTCGGAAACGAAATCTAACACGTATTCCACAAATGACCTAAGGAAAAAAAAATCGTAACAACATTTTCAAGAATGACTCTAAAAATAACACGAAAAACGTTTTGCGAATGATCGAGAAAACAATACATGAGGGATTCCACGAATGGCACTGAAAACTAAACATGCGCTCTTTCTTTCTTTCTGTCTGCCTGCGCAGGTTGATACGCCTGCAGACACTGCCTGTATAGACAGGCAGTGGAGTTTTGTGTGTATGACCGTTTTTGTTTTTTTTTTCATTCCGCCATTAAGGCGGCCATACTCCATCTTCGGGGAAAAACTAAACAGGCAAACTTTTGCTTTTCCTTGTTTTTATTAGTATGTACATGTGACAGAAAAAATGAAACTCTCTCTCTCTCTGTGTGTTTTTTTTTGTGTGTGTGTGTTTTTTCAGGAGAAGAAAAAAAAAAGAAAGGATCTATTTCTTCAAAATGGGTGTTTCCAGTATCTAAGGACGACTATCAAGACGATCTGGTATGTAAAGCAATGATGTGAATAAATGAGAGAGAGAGAGAGAGAGAGAGAGAGAGAGAGAGAGAGAGAGAGAGAGAGAGTGTGTGTGTGTGTGTGTGTGTGTGCGCGCGCGCGCGCACTTGTGGTATATTTAGAGGGACGGATTGTGGAAGAGTATATGTAGATTACGAGTAACCGACATAATTGTTCATTTTAATCCTCATCTGTATGTTGACGGCGGGCAGAGAGCGTGGGGCAAAGAGGAGACCAAAGCATGGAACAGGTAAAGCAGATAAACACGATGAAGTGCGCGATGTGCGCGCGGAGGAAAAAAAAACCCACTATGAATATATCGTCAGATCTTACAACGTTTTTTCGTCAATACTTTTAATGCGATTAAATTTCATGAAATTAAGAAACATGAAGGGAGATAATAACTACTCTTTGGCGAAAGCCATTCTAGTAATAAAGGAGACAACTGCTCCTTGGCAAAAGCCACTCTATTAGGGGAGATAACTGCTCTTTGGCAAAAGCACTCTGTTAACGGGGATAACTGCTCTTTGGCAAAAGCCACTCTAGTAAAAGAGATAACTGCTCTTTGGCAAAAGCCACTCTAGTAAGAGAGGTAACTGCTCTTTGGCAAAAACACTCCAGTAAGGGAGATAACTGCTCTTTGGCAAAAGCCACTCTGTGATGGCCCAATGAACCTGGACACAAATAGCAGAACGTCCTTGGAAAATTTGGAAAGAGAGGGGGTTAGTTACCGCCAAGGACACAGACAAACGGAGTACAGGACTAGACACAATGCATTTCAACCTCTTGGGTCTTCTTCAGACGAAAACAAATAACATTTAGGACAGTGACAAGAAGAACATGTAGCCACTTAGCTTCGCTTCTCCTGTTCGTCTCCAAATCAAAAATGGCCGCCAGACGGAAACGACGGGATTATAGGAGCGGAAGTAGTGAGGGCTTGGAGGTGGGGAGGGGGGAAGAAAAAAGGGGAGGGTGTGTGAAACGGTGGTAAATAGAATGACGTAAATAAATTAATTGGAAAAGTCATGGATGTAACAACCTGTGTTTCACGACCCATGGGACACTCCTTTTTCTTTTTTAAATGTCTTTAATCGAGGGATCCCG
>JADBJO010002011.1:312500-315000 GCA_016801955.1 Conus betulinus | reverse complement strand
TCTTCCACCGTTTCCATCACAGTCGTCGTCATCTTCATCCTCGTTGATGGTGAATACTCACATTCGGTGTGATCTTTTAAGGATGCGAAGGAATGACCAAGCCAAAATGAATACGTAAAATGAAAAAATATTTCTCTCTCTCTCTCTCCTCTCTCTCTCTCCCACTCTCTCTCTCTCTCTCTCTCTTTCTCTCTCTCTCTCTCTCTCTCTCTCTCTCGCGCGCTCCTCTCGCGCGCGCACACACACCCACCCCACACAAACGTTCCTTCCCACACATTTCCGCCCCCCACAACTCCTCGTAATACACGCAGGTTACAAACACCCCCATCACTCCCCATGCTATTTTCAACCAATCGGGGCGCGCCTCTCCTCTCATGCAGAACTTGTAACAAACACCCCATAAACTCCCATGCTATTTTCAACCAATCAGGGCGTGCCTTTCCTCTAGATGCAGAACTTGCCCGGATGTCTGCTGGCCACCTACAAGCTGCAGCCTCACCACGAGTTCTCCGAGCGCCACGCCCTCTACGTGGACGATCTGCATAAGGTGGAAGGGCTGCCCCCTCCCCACCCCCCCCCTCACACCTCCAAGGAAGACATCTTCGACCTCAGACGGTACAGAGACATCGACCGGAGAGCTGATAAGGTAGGGCTGATGCCAGAATTTAGAGAATCACCTATATGCCCCCCCCCCCCCCCCCCCCCCCCCCAACGTCATTCTTCGATTTTTCTATGTACACGTTAACCAAGTTTAGAATATAATCATTTTCAGTACTGGCCCATATTGATTGACAGCAGAGATGCTGAGTCGAGCTCTACGGCATTCAGGGATCTCATCACTCCTCTCTGTCTGTCTGTCTGTCTGTCTGTCTGACAGACTCTCTCCTCTCTCTCCTTCTCTCTGTCTCCTCAGTCGTGTGCAACAAGGCAGAATTACTGTAACCAGTCCTGCCATTCATGTTGTCCACTGAGGACCTCTTGGCTTGCCTCCTCCTCTTGGCACTACGTATGCATTACTTCGCGTTTCTCTTTTCTTCATTAATGATTTATATTAATTCTTTTTTTTTTTGAGGGCAGAATGAAAAAAAAAAGCGGTAAGAGCTTATTCTTTAACCCCCGATAAAGATAATTTTGACACTGACTGTACGGAGAGTATGGGCGACTCACATGTTCAAACTCTCAAACCGACATTTCACGGACCTCCGAAAGGCCAAATGGCAAAGCAGGCCAAGCAGCACTCCATTTGGCTTTCAGGATGTCTAACAATGACATTTCGAAACACAATAACTATGCCTGTGTGATATTGTGCCTGGTGTCGCGCCACACCACCACCATCTGTACTGATATAACTGTCATGGACTTGGGTGAGAAAACTGGTCAACAATCCACTTGCCTGGGATCCATCATTAGCCATGCAGGATCCAGACTAGAAATCCTCTCAAAAACAGCAAGGGCAACAACACATTAGCACTGTCTGGACTAACATCCCTATGGAAAGACAATAACTTCTTTTTCTTCTTCTTCTGCGTACTCCTTTTTAGAGTCCAGGAAAACTATTCATTGATGGGATTTAAACAGAACTACCAACCCTCCTTAAGGCTCAGCCAATCTACTTACTGAAGAAGTAAAACAGTATTACCAATCTATTTTAATGTCCAGCCAAATTGCTCATTGATGAGGTAAATCAGTGGTTTCAATTCTTTCTAACGTTCGGCCAAACTATTCATTGATGGAGGTAAACCAGCGCTATCAACACTGTTTTTAAACCAGCCGCCGTGGCGAAGTGGTTAGCGTCGCGGACTCCCGGCTGGGAGGTCGTGGGTTCGAATCCCATCAGAGTCATGTGGGTTTTTTTTCTGCCCCGACCGGCTCTTACCCAGAGTTGAGTTTGCTGCGGACTCAGTTGGGAAGACTGGGACCACACAGTCGAGTTTCATCCACTTAATGGATGCGTTTCTGAGAGTGTTGCTCAAATTTCCTGACCAACACTGCAGGTGTCTGTATCTCTCGGGCCTGGTTGACGCCGGGATATATTATGAAAGGAAGCGTAGAGTACAGCCCTGTCATGTAGTCTCAGACCGAAATGGAAATCCGTAGCATCATCTTAATCATCATCATCATCATCATTCAGTCATCGATCAGCATTAAAAAAAAAATGTCTCAGATTCTGTGGCCTTCATGCCCTGCTCTCACGGTAACCTCAGTTTCGATGTCCTCTCCACGTCTGTGGCTTTGGTTTGGTTCCGTCGGGGTCACCGGTATCGGCGGGTCCATGGGGGCTGTCGTTGGGCGGACGTGGTGGCGCCCTCCGGAGGGAGAGCTCACTCACGCCGGCTCCGGCTCCGCGACTAAGCAATTATTGTCGTCAGTAGGGGGCTTAGTAGGTGGTGTCCTGCGTATGTTAGATCAGAACAGGCGCCACTGAACACCACCGAAGTGACTCGGCAGCAGTGCAGTGTCTCCTCCGGTGGGTTGCCTCTTGACGACTTGACGGTGACTG
>JADBJO010002011.1:285000-295000 GCA_016801955.1 Conus betulinus | reverse complement strand
AATTTCCGTATGATCCACCAACGGTCTCATGGTTGTCCATAAAAACAACAACAACAACAAACACTTTTTAAACTGTTGTTCACCCATGACACATTTCCAGTTATTTTGTCCTCGCGTTTCCTGATACTTGCGTGAACTACACTGTTACCAAACTGTGATGTCGTGTACAGTCAACACAAAGTGGTTATGAAAGCACAGCAGGAAGTGTTCTTGCAGAAGATGGAAATGTTTCAAGCTTACCTTTTGACGGGTAGTGAGATACTTGTGAGGGTGGAAAGTTATTACGACCGGAATGCAGTCTGCTTCCATTTTTTAAAACGAGGTTTCAGTGTGAGAAGTGTGACTGACAGATTCGACAGCTTTTCCCAGAATGCTTAGCGAGTGTCGTCTGCAGGTGATTGGGAATAATTGTTGTCACAGTGTAGTCGTTACCGCTCGGAAATTGTCCTAATGTCCTCAGTGCTTCGCGGGGGACGGCAGAAAGAGAGCATAAGGTAGGAATCAGAGTCGGCAGCAGGTTTGTAGGACGGTGGTGACGCGATCAGAGTAGAGAGAAACGATCAGAGTAGAGAGAAACGATCACAGTTGGGAGAAACGATCGCAGTTGGGAGAAACAGAAAGCTGCAAGTCCGGAAAAGAAAGAGTAGATTCTGAGAGAGGAAGAGGGATTTAAAAGCTCAGTCTGAAGACTTTTTATCTCATGCCCCTACCGTCATCAGTGAATGGTTTATAAGATGCGGCTGAAGCTGTTCTTCCATGTGACCAATGAGCAGGCATGTATCGTAAGATCCAATTCTTGCTCTAAAAAAATCTGAATGTACACAGAAAAAAGAAAAGAAATGGATGCTTCTGAAATAAAACGCTTGATATTTTTTCGAACACGTAAATGTTTGATCGGAAGTTCCAGGATTTCTTTTCATTTGAACGGTTTGTGCGACCAGACGGACAAACGGACGGAAATACGAATGAATGGACAGATGGATGGATTAGTTTGCTGTGGACATTGAATCTGACATGTAAACTATTAACCTTTGAAGGAGTACGGTATCTGTAAGAGAGACCGATGAATTGATGGAAAATGAACTTTGAAGGGGCAGATGAAAACGTTCATTGCATGTGAATGAGTAGGTGCGATGAGAGTAGATGAATGTATCTAATGTCACTATGTCTGTTAAAATCGTGTGAACAAGATAAATGTAATGTATCTTGTTACGTGTGTAAGGACAAACAATCCTCGTCATGTACACTGCAGATCCAGAACAAGTGATGAGAAAAAACACATTTCATTTAAACGGACAGGTGTTGAACATTTCACTGACGACAGATATATTTGTACCACCCTCATCGTATACATTGCGGATCTAGTACGGGGTGAAGAGAAAATCCTTAAATATAGATGGATGGATGAATGAGTGAATGGTGGACATTTCAGTGACAACAGACATAGGTAGTGATGGGCGTCAGCATATGGCACATATACACGGCAAACCGTTGAGGAACAACAAGGAAAAGCATTGCAGCATTAGGATACAACTAGACGGACGACTACATGCGTGGGTGATGATGATGTAACTGAAGATGTCACCCACAGGAACGGCTGCAGCTGGTGGAGAAGCTTCTGCACGAAGTGCGGAGTTTGAACCAGCAGACCATCACGGAGATCCGGCACTACGCCCACCCCCCGCCCATCGTACACAGCGTCATGATGGCCACCCTGCTGCTGCTGGGTCACTTTGAGGAGGAGACCGAGGTACAGCGTGATGATGATGGTGATAATGATGATAATGATGGTGGTGGTGGTGGTGGTGGTGATGATGATGATAATAATAATGATGGTATTGATTGTGATGATGATGATGTTTGTTGTTGTTGCTGTTGTTAATGATGATGATGATTGTGTTGATGATAATGATGGTGATGATGATGATGATGATGATGATGATGATGATGATGATGATGATGATGATGATGATGATGATGATGATGATGATGATGGTGGTGTGTTGTGTGTGATGATGATGATGATGATGACGATGATGATGCATGATGATGATGATGAAATAACCACGACAACGACGACGACGGTGACAATGAGACTAATATAACAACGAAAACGGATTAAAAGAATTATGTTACCTACACTGATGGGTTTCAGTAGACCTACTTTAATCTAACGACAGTCCTGTGAAAGTCTAACAGACTGACTTTTATTTCTGAGGCGATCATGATCTCTTTTTAGCCATGGCCTAAACAAACAGACAAACAAAAACAAACAAACAAACAAAAATTCACATATTTGTCTCTGTCTTCCGAGGACAAAAGTTGCTTAAATAGTAAAAACCACCAACACTCAATCAGCATATTGCAAATTTTCGGGTTTTTCTATAAAACCTCTATCAAGCATGAAAAGAAAAAAAAAAAACCATGGGCCCACTAAATGACAGCCCGAAGCAAAGCATTTTCATCCTGAAAACTGATTATTTCTCACTCTCGCTTTATTTGAATTCTCACTCACTGCTTTAAAATCTTGTATGCTTAATCCCTATACACGCGCCTACCAACCTGCCAAGGACAGAGGTGACCGCTTTCTTCCGACGTGCGTCCCGTCCTTTCCCTCCTCATTTCACTATTGCTCATATCATGTTCTGTGTCTCACGTTCAGGACTGGTCCCGGCTCTTGGTGATCATCGCAAAACAGGCAGGGAGTCTCTCAAGCGGCGCTGCGAGGAATTCAACATGGATACCGTGGCCTTGGACGTGGCCTTGGGGTCACGTGAGCTCCTCAAGAACATTTCATTGGAGCAGGTCCGCAAGGTCTCGGCGGGCGCTGCGGCGTTTTATGTTTGGGTGAGTCCGAGGGGAGCATGGTTATTAAAAAAAAATAAAGTATTTGGATATACAAACACAACAATTTTTCGAAATTATGCTCATATCGATTAGTATGTGTACGGAGAAGGGAGGAGTCGGGGGTAGGGAAAGAAGGGTGGGAGAACAGAGGAGGAGAAGGGTAAGGAAAGGGAAGATTGTGTGTGTGTGTGTGTGTGTGTGTGTGTGTGTGTGTGTGTGTGTTGCGCGCGCGCATGTGTGAGGGGTAGAGTGGTGTACCCGGGAGAAGGGGGAGAGAGAGAGAGAGAGAGAGAGAGAGAGAGAGAGAGTGAGTAAAAACGCGCACATGCGTAGAAGCACGCATCTATTCTGATTATTCAGTTGAACGTCAATTCACATGAAGTGTTTTTAAATCAAATTTAAGATTCCATTTTAACAGTATATATAAAGAAATAAGAACAACAGTAATACAGTAATCCAACAAACAGTCATGTAAAAATCACAGTAGCGTTTACTTACAAACAAAACATCAAGGATAAAAAAAGCGATCTGGTATTATTTTTTCAGATTTCCTAAAAAACAAACAAACGGAAAAAAAACGAACAAACAACCAACCACCACTCTTATTATTGTCTCACTGATCTTCCACCTTTTACCAAGGTCGGTGAGTGGATAGCGGGTTGTAGGTTGACAGCCCTGTCAGTTGCACGTGCAACACGAGACGAGCACCGGACAGTTCTGAATATCATTCCTCGGTGCGTAACGTTTGTTGTCGTACGTGTGCGTCCAAGAAACAATCGACGACACACATAAATGACAGGATCATCCCCTTCTTCCTGCGCATTCACGATCCTCTCTGATGTGAAGGGCCTGTGTGTATGAAGCTACGAATTTCCAGTTTATGTTACGAAAAATGTGAGCTAACGATATGTGTGTGTGTGTGTGTGTGTGTGTGTGTGTGTGTGTGTGTGTGTGCTTGTGTGTGTGTGTGCTTGCGTGTGTGTATGTTGTAGACCAAGGGCATGGTGGATGAAATGGAGACTCGGTACGGTGAACAAATGGCCATGACTCGCCCCCGCACCAGTCAGTCCAGGAGAGACAACGGCGGAAAGTCTCAGCCTTCGAGACCCTCTGATCTCTGCCACTGGCAAGTAGGAAGAGTGGGAGCTACAGGAACTTGGTGACGTCGAGTGGGATCCGCTTGTGGCCATCTGACTCCATGGGGCATGCTATGTGATCAGCCACTTGTTTAGGACGTGCTTATAGAGTGTGGAGGTTTGCGTGGTTTTCCGCATGCACACTTTACAGCAGACCCCGTGATGACTTTGTTCAAGAGTGTTACACCAGATGTGCGTGCCTGTGTGTGTGTGTGTGTGTGTGTGTGTGTGTGTGTGTGTGTGTGACTTAAAGTGATAATTTCCCCCATTTTTCTTGAAATTTTATGGAAAAAAAAAGATCAACGTTTAAGGCGTTTTGAACACGTTTAAAAGTAACTGGATTTATTGATGTCAAGTTTTCTTTTCTTTTCTTTTGTCTTTAAAGAAATATGACGGAATCGATTTTGACGATGTGACGGTCCTGATGTGCCCCCCCTCCCCCACCTCCCTGCGGTTGGATAGGCTACAAACAAGATAACCCGAAACTGAAACGCTGGGACATATGCAGTGTCTGGTTCACTGAATCACTGTCTTTCTTGATTCTGCTGAACTAATTCATTCTGACAACTATCCTATGCGATGGCGGATTACCGTGAAAAACGTCCACAAAATGAGAGTTCTTGTCCAAATGTTCTTCCTATCTCATGTGAACCAGTCACACCCACCTAATGGAAAAACAAAAAAACAACTGAGGTATGCCGCTAAAATTATCATAAAGTTCTCGCTAGGATTTATCTCCAGGACGAATAACCAGCCATCACAAAATTCTCTGGGGCACCACAGTATTGCCCCAGATTAGAGATCAACATACGGACGACAGGGATCCGTCAATATCCACTGATGTGTTTTGCCCTGCTTCCGTCTGTTTGACAGTCTCTCTGTATCATGTTCGTGTATGGGCTGCTAAAAATTTACATCTTAAAGTGTCAGTTTTTCGCTTGAGACTATGATCATGTTCTGTCAGTTGTCCTCTTTGGGTAGGCCTACCCTCTGACACGATGACGTGTTTGGTGCCAATACGAGAGAGCGCATAACAGACTTTCTTTTGGCCTTGTTCATTTTTTTTTTATTTTTTGCAGCAAGTGCTCTAGTCAACAGTTCTGCCCCTTGAATGTCCATCTGCACAGCATTCACTGAAAATAAAAAAAAAGATGGTGGTAGCATACCCATTTACATTAAAAGTATTCAGTGTAGCATGCATATTTATAGGTTTTACGGGCGCAGAATTGCACAGAGTAATGCATTGTCATTTCCGTTTGTGATTATGATAACAAAAGAAAAGAACTCACTTTGTTGAATATTTGCTGAATGTTTATCACGTGTTCGTCATGTCTTTCGTGTGTTCACAGTTGTCAACTTCTCTCCTTGATCAAAATCGTTTTTGGACACAAAAACATTGACAGAGTATTCCTCAACTCTGTTCTCATCATTCATGATTTCTTTTCCGGCTTTCAGGGTATGAAAATGTGCACACGCGGCCAAAATGATCCTTGTGCCGCGATTTTTGTTGAAAAACAAATCTGACCGACATCTCGGGGAGAGCAATCGAAACGTCTCGATCCCGAGCATCATTCAACGGTTCTCTCCCATATAGTGTGAGCCAAAACAAAAACCAAACGTCTCTGTGTCATGTACGAGTTTCGCCGGTGTACCAAATGGTACGACGGGAAGATGCCTTTGGAATGAAAGTGAACAGAACAGGAAAAGAAAATCCGTTCGAATCTGTGCACAATTTACGTTAGACCCTTCTAAAACATCTACAAACAAGTAAATAATAGTTCACGACAGCAGTGCTAACTAACAGCAATATACAGTTTATTGTTTAATGAAGACGTTGTATCACTCCTTCCCCGCTCCTCCCCCCCCTTCTGTATCTTTTAATGTAAACCGGTAGATTTTGTTTGTTTCCGTTTATGACGTGTCTGTATCAATATGGTTCATCTTTATGATTATTATTTTGTTTTTATTTTTCTCTGGCTTCTTACAATAACCGACAATTTCTGGGTTGGTCTATAAGCACTGAAGTCGTGAATTAGAATACATTGGAAAAAAAAAAAAAAAAAAAAGAAGAAAAAAAAACCTTTAAATCTTTGATGGATAAGGAAAACACAATGTGCGCTTCTGAGTCTGGTTTTTGGAGTACAGGGGGTTTCCGGAATGCTCACTTGTTCTCTATTACAATGGTGAGGCTGGTGTGTGTCCAAGTTTTGGTGACTGGCAAACTACTGCGACATTTCAAGACGAGACTGAATCCGTTTCTTCAATCATATTGTTGATTATTTATTTGATTGTGTTTTACCATTATTTGTTCTCTGCATGGCTGTTTTTTTTTTTTTTTTTTTTTTAAATAAATTTTTTAAAATAATTGCTGGATTTTTTTTGTGTGCCTGCATTTCTGTTTGTTCCTTGTGGATTGTCTATTTACGTTTGTTTAATCTGGAGCGTTTGAATATTTTTCATTCAGAATTGTTGATAAAATCTATTTTCATTCATTAGATCTGGTTTGTTTAGGTGTGCACATTTTTTTTTTTTTCATTCTGGGTTGCTTACAATTCTGAATTGTTGGCATGTGTACGTTTGTTCACTTTGAACTGCTTGTGTACTTATGTTTATTCTTTCTTGATCGCTTGCATGTGTTAAGTTTTGTTCAGTCTGGGTTGTTTTTTATGTTAATGATAATGTTTAATCATTCTGTATTGTTGGTATACTGTGTTTTTCGTTCTGGTTTGTTTGCATATTGATGCTTGACCATTCTCGATTGTTAACATATTGATGCTTGACCGTTCTCGATTGTATATATTGATGTTTGATCAGTGTTGGTTGTTTCTACATTGATGTTTAAAAAACCATTCTGGTTTGTTTGTGTATTGATGTTTGATCCTTCTGGATTTAATATTGATGTTTGATCTTTCTGGATTGTATATTGATTGTGCATTGATGTCCGATCTTTCTGTATTATATACTTATGTTCGATTCTGGATTGTATATTGATGTTTGATCATTCTGGATTGCATATTGATGTTTGGTCATTCTGGATCATTGATGTTTGATCATTTTACATTGTATATTGATGTTTGATCATTCTGGTTTCTTTGCATACTAATGTTCCATCATTGTGGTTTGTTTGTATCTTTATGTTTGACCGTTCTGGATTGTTTGTTTATTGATGTTTGATAGTTCTGGATTGTTTGTTTATTGACCCGAGACAGTTCTGGGTTGTTTGTTTATTGATGTTTGAGCAATCTACATTGTGTCACATTAAACATCACATTTTGATGTTAAATCTTTCTGAATTGTTTCTATCTTGATTGATTGATCTTATCATTCTACGTTGTTTTGTACGTCGATATTCGTTCATTTTGGGTTGGCAATGGTCCGTTTCGATTGTTCATTCCTTCCTTTGTTCTGTTTGTTCGGGTTCATTTCTCTAATCGCTTGTTAGTCTCTATAAAAATTGTCATTCCGTCATATAGGGTCATGCAGTTGGGGAAAAAAATGAATATGTCAGAAATCAATAGGCCCGCGCGCAATATTGACCAAGTTTCTCTGCATGTGTGTTCATGCAATGTGGAGGGTTTGTGATGTCCTTCCCCACCCCCGTCCTCACCACACACACACACACACACACACACACACACACACACACACGCACGCACGCACGCACGCACACACATATACTTACAGAACTCATGTTAATGAAAATAATTTGCTTTTATTTGAAAAAAAAAAATGACATAACCTTGACGAGTCGAAGGTTCAGAACGATACATACAAACCAACAGGCAGGCAGTGCAGTACGCAACGTTAGCCAAACGTTAGCGAGCGGACCTAGCCAAACCGAACTATGAACTGAAGACCTAAGCGTTCCACCTACACACACACACACATCACCACAAAGAAGGGCGACAGAGAACACACTCTACGGACATCTCCATAATCCTAGACTTCGCACTGACAACACGTTTTCGCTTTTTCTGATTTCAAGAAGATTGGTGCCCACACTACAATGTCCCAAGACCATTCAAAACGTGGTGCAACAAAGCGATGGAAACAGTTTCTGTTTCTTCTCCAGAGTTTGTTCTGTTGTTGTTGTTGTTCGTGTTGTTGAAAATGTACACGTGATGATTCAAAAGAGGAAAAACGGGTAAAGAAAAGAAAAGAGAAAAGAGAGAAGAAAGAAAACGCAGAGCAAAAGAATAAAAACATCAAGAACACACACACACACACACACACACACACACACACACACACACACACACTCAGAGAGAGAGAGAGAGAGAGAGAGAGAGAGAGAGAGAGAGAGAGAGAGAGAGAGAGACAGAGAGACAGAGAGAGGGGGGAGAGAGAGAGAGAGAGAGAGAGAGAGAGAGAGAGAGAGAGAGAGAGAGAGAAGAAGAAGAAGAAGGGAGGGAGGGAGTTTGTGGGTGGGGGACGGCGCATAAACAGCAAAACGCACATGCTAAGAAACAAAAAGAAAAAAAACGTAAGCATCGAAGACTAACTAAACAACAGCTGTGTTTAACAGACCGTAGTGACTCGAGCACGAAAGTGATGCACATCATGGCCACTGAACAATTAACACTCTAACTGAAAACAATTCTTGTTCAGCTCAATTTCGAGCGCAAAACACTTTTTTTTCGCCGATTCACAAGTCCATCTCTTTCTCCCCTTGCAACATTCCAAGTTAAAAGCAACCCTACCCCCTCCCCCTTCCTCCTCCTCTTCTTCAAATCCGAGTGACAACTAACATGTAAAAACAGAACTCCATATTGTAAAAGTACCTTGTCTGATACTCAGTGAAATTAGGTCTTTCAAGAAAAAAACATACAAAAAACAAACACACATACAAAACAAAAACCACCATTTCCCCGTCACTTTTCAGCCCAACAATTACACTTTGTCCAGCGACAGACACACTTTGCACATTGTTTCCAGTGACAGACACACTGTGCACATTGTTTCCAGTGACAGACACACTGTGCACATTGTTTCCAGCGACAGACACACTGTGCACATTGTTTCCAGCGACAGTCACACTGTGCACATTGTCACACTGTGCACATTGTTTCCAGCGACAGTCACACTGTGCACATTGTTTCCAGCGACAGTCACACTGTGCACATTGTTTCCAGCGACAGTCACACTGTGCACATTGTTTCCAGCGACAGTCACACTGTGCACATTGTTTCCAGCGACAGACACACTGTGCACATTGTCAAAGAATCGAACTGTTGTAAGCTTGTTCTTTATCTCTTATCTCTCTCTCTCTCTCTTTTAAAAGCTTTGCGCTTGTGTCTTGTGTGGATAGCAATCGTCACAGAAATATGGAAGCATTCATGTTTAAAGAACACTGCGGCAAGCAACAAAACACGCAACGCTGGGCCTGCCACATCACACACACACACACACACACACACACACACACACACACACACACACACACACACACACAGAGAGACAGAGAGAGAGATAGACAGAGACAGAGACAGCGACAGAGAGGTATGCAACAGTATAGCATACAATCACACACAAAAAAAAGAAAATAAAAAAACCCCAGAAAGATGAAGACAGCAAGTGCAGGCATGTGTGGGCGCACACACGGTGAAGAGTTCATCAACAAATTCCAGCATGCGAGCGAAATGTGCATTGTTCAGATCTGCTCATTTCAGATCACGTGCATTATTCCATCTGAACATTTCAGAACATGCAAAACAGTTCCACATGCCAACTGTACACATCAGACACTATTTCACTGTTCATGTCAGACAGTCAGTCACTCAGTCAAGGGGGGGGGGGGGGGGGGGGAGATTCACATCGATGTCGGACTTTAAAGGAATCGAAACGTTTGGTTCTTCAAATGATCACTTTCCGTCGTCAAGTGACTAAATATCTTTGACATACAGTACAGAATTATTTTGACGACAAATGAAATGTTACTGTGTTTAGGAACTGTTGATAATGTGCTTTGTCAGGAAAAAGAAAACCTCTTTATAATACACGTGGGGAAGGATGGGGTG
>JADBJO010002011.1:262500-282500 GCA_016801955.1 Conus betulinus | reverse complement strand
GAGAGAGAGAGAGAGAGAGAGAGAGAGAGTGAGAGTGTGTTGGAAACGATGTAAAGTACACAGAAAACAGTAACAAAACCTCCACCGTATATTTGCACACTATACACAAAAAGGGGAAAAACTTGCAAAAACCTTATCGTATCAATTTGGAGAAAAATATATTTACTACGCCAACCCTATTCTGACAGGAAAATGCAACAACCCTGACACTGAAATGATTACCTTGTGCATGAAAATGTATTTTTTTCCCCAATCAAAACAGTTCTCAATATGGTAATGAACATTTGTTTTGTATTGATCATGTGGCTCAACAACAAAAATGCAATATGACACAAATGAAAAAAAAGGGAAAATTTGAGAGAAAAAAAAAAACAATTCCGAACCATGATTTATCTTATTGAAGTGTTAAATTCTGGTGCTCTAAAATGAATCGTATTGCACAAAAAGGTGAATGAGCCATACGTTAATTTTCACACGGCAATGCACACTCGGGAACAGCAAAAAAAAAAAAAAAAAAAAAAAAAAAAAGTGACATTGCATAAGAGAAGACAAGCTGAAAACACTGGGCCAAGATTCAGAAAGCCTGTACAACAACTGAGAAATGATGATCTTTGGGATTACACCACAAAACATGTGTCTAATCATGTCAACTTCTTATTTACATATATGACGGTGACAGCACAATTATGCGCTGTTTGCTAACGAACCAATTTATCAAAAGAAACCAAATTTTTTTCTTATCATCTTCTCCTGCACATTTCACATCTCTCTGTCGCTCGCTCGCGTCGCGCGCACACACACGCACACACACACACGCATGCAAGCACGCACACAAGCATATAAAAATTTTCATCGGAACAATCAAAAAACGTTAAATCACACTTCTGTACAAAAACAAAACATGATCGTAATGCTCAGTGTATTACGCCTCGAAGCACTGTACACACCTCACCTGATGTCATTTCCTGTCACTCATTTCATCTGAAACTTCCACAGAGTGACATCCTCCATTTTGTTAAACCTTCAACGATCCCTTTAACTCTTTGCAAACAAACCTGTGCATATCAGGATTGGCTCTGCACGCTAGTGTCACTCTGACGTCCGCACACATGTGGACCGGGACTTTTAACCCTTCAAAACTCGGTGAGCCAACGGTTCATTGGAAACTCAGCTGCCTAGCTCCCGCCTGCCATTAACGGACAGTGTAAGGGAAGTAACTGCATCCACTTTTCATTCCCACCGCGGTGGGAAAACGGGGTTCTCCTCTGTGCCCTTCTAGTTTTTGTTCGCTGTGACGCTGGTAAAAAAAAAAAAAAAAAAAAAAAAAAAAAAAATCTTGTTCTCTTTCCTTCGACACTAGCAACTTCCTGACAGAGCAAAAGCCTTGGCACATACATTAATGTCACATTAATGTCTTCTTAAAGCTTTGTGAAAGTTTTTAAACTTTACTGACTGGGTCCATACAGGTGGCACATTCAAAATTCCGTGACTTTTCCATGCCACTTTGAGAAATTTCCATGATTAAATATCTGCTATTTTCACACACAAAATATATGCATTTCTATTGTTATCAAAAATGCCAAAATGGCCGCTTCGGTGACGCCCACACCATGCATTGTGGCTCTTGAAGGCTTCGTTTAATGTTTATGACCTTCAATGACTCTTGACCATAATTCCATGAATTTTTCTGTCTTGTAATATAACGTTTTAATTTCAACGGCTTTTTACCATTTCCATGACATGCACTGTCTTTGTTTACATCCATTTCATACTTTTTTTGCGGGGAGGGGGAGAGGAAGGGGACAGACGGAGGGGGCTAGTTCAGTCACAACCCATACAAACGCATCGTCTCCATGCCTTTGTTTCATGGATAGTCACCAGTTGGTAAAGTCACTTCGCCGTGTTCACGTTCAGTGCAAACTGCGTCATCCTCTAGCTGATGACATCCCGGCACCCGCTGCTCGCTCCAGACCGGCACCATAACGGAAAGGCTTCGATCTTCCGGCCACGTTGCATCTTTCATCCAGATCGGTGAAAATGGATCAGATAAATATTTTTTCGTCACCTGGCTGACTATCTGACCAACCAGCGAACCCAACCAACCAGCCGTTGACGGCGAAAATAGAACCTGTCGGCGCAAGCCATGGAGAGAACTGAAGAAGGTTTGTTTATTATTGTTAACCAGTTTACTTGCAAGGCGAAGGCGGCTTTATGTAGTGGTTTCCCTCAATAAATAAGGGGAAAAAAAAAACAAGGGTACGGAATTCCTCCATCACCAAAACCATGACAACACCCAGCCTCTGCTCCGCCCACAGTGCCAAACCATCCACCCCCAGTCGTTATTTGGCAGTTGAAGCACCAGATACACTCTTTGTAGATCCAGGGAAGCAAATTCAGCACTGATCAAAGTTGATCAGGAGAGGAGATAGGCTCCGCCAGATATTCCCCACGGACAAGCTATGTTTGACGGCCGCTCCGACTGTGACGCCAACGCAATTGATGATGGTGTGTGCCTGTCGTGGCTCATTGGTACAACGGGTAAAGTGGGATGATATGACGGCATGGACCAAAATAACTGCCAACCAGCAGACCGTCAAGCAGCAGTGGTCAGAAGGCCACATGAATTGATGACGTTGGGAAGATCGTGTCTTTGAGCTATGTAAATAGCTACACATTGTGAAAACTGAAGAAAACACGTTACCTTCGGAATCTGGCTGGAAGTATGTTCCATAAAGCTTCTCAGTCTTGTCCCCTGTGCTTGGCAATGCCATTACTCTTACAGCAGTGCTCCCGCTCCAACGCTTGTCAGCGAATAGTAAACACAGAACAGCTACTGAAAAACAACTACTAAAAAAAAACAACAGCTACTAAAACCACTCTGCGCGGAGAGAGGTTGAATCAGATGCTAGACTGTTGGAACATCGTCTTTGTGTGCGACAGTATTATGTTTCAAACAACCTACTCTCCGACTCAGATTCTTTCTGTGTTAACTATTTATTAACTGTTTTGTCTGTATCACTCCACGTTAGCCCAAACTCCTGTAGGAATCCTATTGTTGGAGGCGGTGTGGTCTGCTCGGTGTAGTAGATGAAGCATTCATCTCTTAATCCACAGTCCTGGGTTCAATTCTGTGCGCAAGACAGCCAGGCCAGGGCATGTTCTGGGGCAACTTCTGTGCAGGTGTCACCCCCCCCCCCCCCCATCCCATCCCCTCCCCAAATCATTTGAATGAAACAGTAAATCAAGGTCCCCTGTCCCTACGAATGCCTTAACAACAAACAAAAAACAACGACAAACAAACAAAAAAAGACAACAAAAAGCACCCATACACTTGCGCCCCCAAAGCAAACAAATAAACAAAAATCAAAACACAAGCAACCAAAACCTCATTTTCACCACATTACGGTTTGCTCCGAGCTTCAAGGAGAGAGTAGGGTGACATGTACTGATGAGAAAACACTTAAAAACCGTGAGAATTAGTGCCTCGTTAACATGGACACTCGCAACGAAAATGGTTACCTTCGCGGTCACATTCACAGAAACCTCACCAGTTGCGAACGTCTGCACGACGCCTAGGAACGAAGAAAAAGAAGAGTGGCTTCGGGATAACCTTCCTCCTTAATGAAGACTTATGTTTCAGTGGCCGGCACTTTGAAACGTCCCGTGAGATCTGATCGGTGATTTTTCAGCAGTGTTCCCCTGTCGCTGGGGTTGGGGGTGGAAGGGTAGAGAAGAGTAGTGTAGATGTCTCTGTGGTGCTCTGTTGTTGCTGTGGATGAGGCCCTAACGGGGCTTCAACGTCTGGTTTGTCAGTGGTGTTCTCCTTCTGTGAGGAAAGCCCCTGTAAGTTTTGATGTCCTGGTGTTTGCGGTGTTTTTCCTCTATCAGGACAGTGAGGCCCTGATAGGGTGCTAGTGTTCTCCTATCGCCATGTGTGGGGCCCAGATGGGGGTTGATGTCATGATTGTCGGCACTGTTCTCCTATCGCCTTGTGCGAGGCCCTGATGGGTGGGGGTTGATTTCATGATTGTTGACAGTGCCCTATCGCTATGTGTGAGGCCCTGATGGGGGTTGATGTCATGATTGTCAGCAGTGTTCTATCATCATGTGTGGGGCCCTGATGGGGGTTGATGCCATGATTGTCGGCAGTGTTCTATCGCCATGTGTGGTGCCCTGTTGGGGGTTGATGTCATGATTGTCGGCAGTGTTATATCGCCATGTGTGGGGCCCTGATGGGGGTTGATGTCATGATTGTCGGCACTGTTCTCCTATCGCATGTGTGTGATGCCCTGATGGGGGTTGATGTCATGATTTTTGTGTTCTCCTCTCTCTAAAGGAGGCCTTGGAGATGTTTTGATGTAAATCTGTCCGCAGTGTTCTGTCACCGTGACATCACCGAGGCCCTACTTGGGTTTTAACGTTCTGGTTGTCTGCAGTGTTCTCCTGTTTCTATGCTTTGTGTGCGGGGAGGGGGGGGGGGGGGGGGGGGAAGGAGGGGAGCGGGGGTGGGGTGGGGAAGGGGATCTAGAGACGTAAGTCTCAAGACGAGACCAAAAGCTCAAGAAACACCTGAGGCATGATGCTGAAGGTAACATGTTTTCATCGATGATGTAAAACGTTTACTTCGATGACGTATGGTGACAGAACACACGTCAGTCAACATTCTTAAACCATATGCGTTTTTATGTTAATGTTATCAAGCTTCTTCTCACAGCCGATTATACAATGAGCTCAAAGACAGGAGATGTTTGGAGCATAGCGTTAAGTGTCATCTTTGTCCACAGTTGCTGATGACGAACCCTGCAGGTGTCTTTTCTCCGGGACCTGACTGGGTACTACGGCAAGCCTCGGGAACAACACATGACCTATCGTCAGCACAAAAGGATATCTCACAGAGCTATCATTATCATCTTCATCATCATCGCCACCTTGATCACGGCATGAACGGGAATTTGCTTCAGACTCTCTGACTCTTCATAAATGAGAGTTTTGAAGACGAAGAAGCAAGGAAGAAGACACACACACACACACACACACACACACACACACACACACACACACTAACAGACAAACAGACTGACAGACAGAGAAACACAAACATACTGATATTGTTACTTATTTGTGAACAATATACGTTTTCCAAAGAACATTACTAATCTTTTTAACGCATTGTCCATCCCCCCCCCCCCTCCCAACAAAAAACATGCAGAATTAACGACCCCAGCACTTTCATATTCAATCGTTCTTCTCTATTCTCCTTGTAGTTTTGTCAATACGCCAACAACACCAAAGGATGATCGACAGTGAGACAGGGAGAGAGAGAGAGAGAGAGAGAGAGAGAGAGAGGGGGGGGGGGGTGGGGAGGGGAGGGGAGGATTTGGCATGTGGTATAAAGGAAAGGCGGATATGAGGTGACAGTCTGGAAGTGAGTACTGCCATCACTGTAACACGGTCAAGTCAGCATGGGTGCCCAGTCTTTCCTTACCCCTTTTCCCCAGAGCCACACGTACACACTGCAAAAGAACACAGGAAAAGTGTGTCACGGGATTCAAACATCACAAACATACACGGCGCGAACAAAAACGGCGTCCCCTCTCGGACAGCCTTTGTTTCGCTTATTCTCTCGTTTGCGAACTGTTTTTCTTTCTTTTGGCGCTGTGTAGGTGTTCACCCACCCAGAGACGTTAGCACTGCATCTACTGTAGCCGCTGAACCACTAAACAACCCAGACAACAACAACAGTAATAATGATAATGATGACAATAATAATGATGATAATAATAACAATGATAATAACAATAACACCAACAACAATAATGCGCACTCATCATATAAGTATCTGGCGCCTTATCTGCCAGTTTCTGAATTATATAAAACACATACATGCTAACACACAAACGAAGACCGACATACATATAGACAGTATCCATTGTAAATCCTGCTCTGCCGTGCTTTAAACTACGCGCAGGGAAGAAAACGATCAAAGGCTGGCAGTGTGCAGCTTACAGACAGTGGGGTACATTCCATCTTCAGCCTTTAACTCCAAAGCAGGAACACACCACAATAATGATCTTCATACTCACATAAATGAAATACGGAGTTTTTTTTTTTTTTTTTTTTTTTTTTTGAAAACCCAGAAATGTTTTCGTCCAGATAAGCTTACACTCAGAACTAAAGACACTGTCAGAACAAAAAGTGTACCCTCTGCTATTAAGCTGGCTACTCAAGCTTTGACGTTCAACAACCTTGTTTTCAACAAAGTCATTCTTCCATCAAGGACAACAACAAAGACAAAAAAAAAAAAAAAGCGTTTGAGTAGCACGGTAAGTCGGCATTTTCGATGCCTGCCTGGAAAAAGGCGGCGTTCAGTTAACAGAACAGCTCATCCTGATTCCGGTGCAGCTGTTTTGAAAACTACCCCCCCCCCCTCCCGCCTCTTCCTAAAGAAAAAGTAAAAAAAAAAAAAAGGATCAAGGTGGCGACCTGCGCTGTTGACGAGGCTTGTTTGATGTGTCTCCTTCATGTGCGCGCGCTTGCGCGCGTACACACACACACACACACACACACACACACACAAAACAGCTGATCTTAACTTGTAACCACCCCCCCCCCCCACCTTCAACCCCTATCAACCCAAAGACTACATCACTCTAATTGAGCGTCTGTCGGTTTGTCTGTCTTTCTTCCTCACACACACACACACACACACACACACACACACACACAAACACACACACACACACACACACACGCTCGCACACAGGCGCATACACACGCAAGCACATGCACACACACGCACGCAAATGCACACACACACACACACACACACACACACAAAACGTG
The DNA here is from genome assembly GCA_016801955.1 of Conus betulinus. Classification (NCBI taxonomy): domain Eukaryota; kingdom Metazoa; phylum Mollusca; class Gastropoda; order Neogastropoda; family Conidae; genus Conus; species Conus betulinus. The sequence goes on along the minus strand of JADBJO010002011.1, from coordinate 275,657 downwards.
CACGCACCCACACACGAAACCATCCAACGAACACAAACAACAAATAAGTGACCTGCCATCTCTAAAACTCCCCCAGCTACAGAGACAAAGAACCTCTCAATCAACTCCCATTTCCCCTTCCACTCCCCCCCCCTTACCATTCTTATCCACCCCAAAGCCGGCCAATCATGACCACCCCCCGAGTCCTGCCAGAATTAAGTGGTGGCCTGAACCGGCTGCGAGTACTGTCTACGCATGGCCAGCTCCGCCTCGCTCAGCATCCTCTCCCCCCTCCCCCAAGTCCCCTCCCTCCAACCCCTCGTCTGCCGGCGGGGCGCTCGAGCACGCGCGCACCCGGTAGAGCGCCCCAGGGGAGATCACCTCCACCGCTTCCGGTTCCTGAGGGGAGGGCACTTCCAGCAGCTTGCCGCTGGCCTCATTGCCCTTGGACGTCTTCTTCTCCTGGAGGAGGGCCTTGCACTTGGGGGCGGCCTTGACCTCGCGGGGCTTGAGGCAGCAGGGGCAGAAGACCTCCAGCAAGTCGTCGGTGCATTTCCGCTTGGCCGTGTGGGCGCCCTCCTGCTCCAGCTGGGCCTCCATGTCGGCATCGTAGCCTGGAAGGAGAGACAGTGTGTGTGTGTTTGTGTTGGTTCTGCGTGGCCCAGGATGTTTGCTCCCTCCCTAACACGCACACCATTCAATTACGTCGCCAGAACCTCGAGAGATCAGTTACGTGTACATCACATTGTGTAATGTCGTTTCTCTGTCTATGTCTGTCCGTCTGTTTCTGTGTATCTCTCTCTGTCTCTTTCTATGTCTCTCGCTGTCCCTGTCTCTCTCTCTTCTCTCGCTCTTTCCTCTACCCTTCGCTTCTTTGTCCCCCCCCCCCCTCCCTCATTTTCTTTCTCGTTTTGTCTTTCTTCTCTTCTTTTGTTGACACGCTCTCCATACTCACTCAGCGACATCAATTTCACACTGCTCATCATTTGCTCTCTGACTGTAGCGAAGAACAACGTAAGGAAATAAAGGGAAAAAAAGCCAAACAAGCTATTGTCTCCCCCTGTGACATATATATGTATATATACGACACAATACCATTTCACTATGACCTTCTGCAGTCAAGCTCTCCCTGGAGTTTCTTCGTACTCTGACAGAACACTTTACTAAGACCTTCTGCTGTCATATTCTCCCTCATGCCTTCATATTATGACAGAACACTTTACTAAGACCTGCTCTCCTATTCTCCCTCATGTCTTCATATTATGACAGAACACTCTACTAAGACCTTCTGCTCTCCTATATTCTCCCTCATGTCTTCATATTATGACAGAACATTTTACTAAGACTATCTGCTGTCATATTCTCCCTCATGCCTTCATATTATGACAGAACACTTTACTAAGACTATCTGCTGTCATATTCTCCATAATGCCTTCATATTATGACAGAACGCTTTACTAAGACCTGCTCTCCTATTCTCCCTAATGCCTTCATATTATGACAGAACACTTTACTAAGACCTGCTCTCCTATTCTCCCTAATGCCTTCATATTACGACAAAACACTTTACTAAGACTATCTGCTGTCATATTCTCCCTAATGTCTTCATATTATGACAAAACACTTTACTAAGACCTTCTCTTCTATTCTCCCTAATGCTTCATATTACGACAAAACACTCTACTAAGACCTTCTGCTCTCCTATTCTCCCCAATGCCTTCATATTATGACAAAACACTCTACTAAGACCTTCTGCTTCATATTCTCCTTAATGCCTTCATATTATGACAGAACACTCTGCCAACACCTGCAGTCAAGGTCTTCCCAAAGTTTTTTTTCGTACTATGACAGTATACTTTGCTAAGACCCGTTTGTGAAGCTCTCCCTGGAGTATTTTTTTTCCCACAGTGACAGAACACTTTACCTAGACCTTCTGCTCTTAACCTCTCCCTAATGGTTTTTTTTTTCCTACAGCGACAGAACATTTTACTTGAACCTTCTGCTCCTAAGCTCTCCCTAGAGAATTTTTCCCACAGTGACAGAACACTTTAATTAGACCTTCTGCTCTTAAGCTCTCCCGGGAATTTGTTTTTTCCTACAATGACAGGACACCACTTTTCTAGGACCCTCTGCTGTCAATCTCTCCTTAGAATGCCTTCTTACTATATAATGACAGGACACCACTTTACTAAGACCTTCAGTCCGGCTCTGCCTAGAATGCCTTACTATTAAACAGAACACCACTTTACTAAGACCTTCAGTCCGGCTCTGCCTAGAATGCCTTACTATTATACAGAACACCTCTTTACTAAGACCTTCAGTCCGGCTCTGCCTAGAATGCCTTACTATTATACAGAACACCTCTTTACTAAGACCTTCAGTCCGGCTCTACCTAGAATGCCTTACTATTATACAGAACACCTCTTTACTAAGACCTTAAGCCAAGCTCTCCGCAGAGTTTCTCCCACTATGACCAAACACCACTTAACTGTGAACTTCTGCAGCCCAGCTGTCCCTGGAGTTTCTTCCCGGCGTGGCCGAACACCACTTAACTGTGAACTTCTGCAGCCCAGCTGTCCCTGGAGTTTCTTCCCGGCGTGGCCGAACACCACTTTACTAAACCCCATGCTGACCATTACGGAATGCACAATAACGATAGACAACCTTAATTATTTGTGTATTTATGTATTCATGGATCAGTTTATTCACTATTCGTTTGCTCTGTTGTCCTAGCAGCACTACACACAGCCCGTTCATTGCAACCACCCCTACATCCAAGCTCGACCTGTCGCAGCCTCAACACCACAGCTGTACGCAACAGGGAGCAGTCACGATCAGGTCGTCATATGGCAACCCACCGGAGGACACACCGCACCGCTGCCGAGTCGCCTTTCTCTTCTTCAGCGGCGCCCGTTCTGATCCAACAACACGAGGGGCCACCGTTATGTCAATCCCCAGCAAACGACAATAACTGCTTAGTCACAGAGTAGAAGGGAGTGAGCGTCCAACCCCCCCCCCCCCTCTCCCCCCTCAGGACGGCACCACCACGTCCATCCAATGACAGTCATCAGGAACCTGCGGGAGACCCTGACCAAGGGCAGGTACGCGGAGAGGAACGGGACGGGTACAACCTCATCTTTGTCCCGTGCAGCCAGTACGTACCGACGTCATGGCGGAAGCCGTTGCAGATCTCGTAGACGATGTCGTCCCGCTTGCTGCGGGTGAGGCAGCTGAAGAGTTCGGCCAGGGGCCTCCTTGCTCTCCCCGCGCCACGCCTTCCACTCCTGCAGGTACCCGTTCACCGCGTACTTGTGTTGGCTCTCTGAACACAGACATAGACATAGACACACACACACACACACACACACACACACACACACACGCATTCACACACAGACACACACGTACAGAGACACAGACACACACACAGACACACATGAATCAAGAAAATGTAATCCTTTGATTTCTTTTCGGACATGACGGATGAATAACAAGAAGTTATGCTCTACAAGAAAAAACAACAACCCCATAACTTCACAAACACACATTCTTAAACACACACACATGTATGAACAGGTATCAATGTAACGTGCGTTCATGCGTGCGCGCGCATATTCGCATGTGTGTGTGCGTATGTCTGTCTGTCTGTCTCTCTCTCTCATTGAGCGCGCGCGCGCGCATACGTGTGTGTGTGTGTGTGTGTGTGTGTGTGTGTGTGTGTGTGTGTGTGTGTGTGTGTGTGTGTGTGTGTGTGTGTGTGTGTGTGTGTGTGTGTGTGTGTGTGTGTGTGCGTGTGCTGTGCGTGCGTGCGTGCGTGTGAGCGTGCACGCGCGCGTGTGTGTACGCGTGTTTGAGTGTGGGTGCGTGTGTGCTTGCGTGCGTGCGTGCGCGGTGTGTGTGTGTGTGTGTGTGTGTGTGTGTGTGTGTGTGTGTGTGTGTGTGTGTGAAAGGAGGGTATGTGTGTGTGTGTGTGTGTGTGTGTGTGTGTGTGTGTGTGTGTGTGTGTGTGTGTGTGTGTGTGAAGGAGGAGGGTGTGCCATGGCATTGTTGACCTGTATTGTGGAATATTCTCTCCACTGAAGTGAAACCGTGATCCCCAGCAGTTGTCGATCTGTGCCGGGGTTTATACAGATCACTGGGTGTGGCATGGCAACAGTTTGACAGTGACGACAATGGGGATCACTTCTCAGTGAGGGGGGAAGAAAGAAAGGTGGGTGTGGGGGCAGGAGACTCAGTAAGTGAGAGTGAGTGCGTCAGAGAGAGAGAGAGAGAGAGAGAGAGAGAGAGAGAGAGAGAGAGAGAGAGGGAGGAAGAAATTAAATGAGAAAGTTCACACACACACACACACACACACACGCACACATATACACGCACGCACACACACACACACACACACACACACACACACACACACACACACACGGCAAGACGTAAAAGGCAAACCACCAACATCCCATCAGCCGTCAGTGGGTTAGCCCGTGGCGTGTTCGAGATCGTCTGTGTCACAGTGTTCAAGATCAAACAGCCCGTTACGTCAGTCTGCTGTAAATGCGGTCAGGGGAGTTTTGTTTTATGCTTTTTTTTTTTTTCTTTTTTTTTTTTGATTGTTGTACGTTGTCTGCAACATTCGAAGAAGACCTATTTGTGGAAAATTCGCTTGTCTGTTTCGTATTGCGTAATGAAACAGGCGTTGATTTGCACTTTGGTATGAGTATTCATGTGCATTTTGCCCTGAACAAATGCTTTTTTGTGTACACTTCTTCTGTTGTTGATGATGTATAGGCATGTGCCAGGTCGGGAATGTGGTTAACAAGATTGCAACTTCGTTTTCTTTTTTTTTTTTTTTTCCGGGATGTTTCCTTGCCGGTTCGGTGAGCCTCAAGTCTGTATGCGCCCTAGATGAACGGGAACCTTAAGCACAGAGGCGCCGGGCGATATTTTGCGTTGGGAGGGGACGAAGGGGAGGGGGTAACTTAAACTGAAACTCATAAAAACATCACCATAATAGTCCAGTTTATTTTAGAGAGAAGGCGGAAGGGGTGTTGTGTGTGTGTGTGTGTGTGTGTGTGTGTGTGTGTGTGTGTGTGTGTGTGTGTGTGTGTGTGTGCGCTTCATTCATCTTCAGATATCTATATCTAAAACACAAAACAAAACAAAACGGAGGGATGGGGAGGGGGGGGGGGGGCTCTCATTTTTCTCCATTTTTTTCTCAACTTTTAAATTCTAATAAAAGTAAAAGGAGGGAAGGGGGGGGGGGGGGGGGGGGGGGACACCATAACATGCTCACCATATTTTTTTTTTCGTCAAATATTAGGAGAAGGGGGGGGGGGGGGGGGGGGGGGGGGGGGGGGGGGTGACAGAAGGTAATCTGCCCTCTCTCTCTCCCATGCTTTCATGGGAGGTGAGGGAGGGGGACAGTACATCCCTGGGTTCCGATGCCACTGAAGCAGTATTACGGTGGAGGTTGTGCAAGTGATCGCTTCAGATACATATTATATGCATGTGCAATCCACATAACTCGCATGTGTGTTTACGCACACACGTGCCCCCCTCATCCCCGCCACACACCCCATAGAGAGAGAGAGAGAGAGAGAGAGAGAGAGAGAGAGAGAGAGAGAGAGAGAGAGAGAGAGAGAGAGAGAGAGACAGACAGACAGACAGAGACAGACACAAAGAGAGAGAGACAGACTGACAGACAGACACAGACACAGATACAGACTGACAGACAAACACGCAAACAGACACATACACACGCACGCACGCATGCACGCACCCACGCACGCACACACACACACACACACACACACACACACACACACACTAACAACAAAAAACCCCCGTGACTTTCACCTTGTATTTTTCCACGATGTGTGCTCGTACATGCCCTGGGTCGGGTAGGAGCGGTACAGCTCCTGAGCCAGCGTCCAGATCTGTCGCTCTATGCGCTCCTCCACCATGAACACCGACTTGGCCAGCACTGAAACCAGTCCATTACAACGGTGAGTGGGCCTATGAAAGCCAAGTGCGGATATGTACATGACAAGATTTAAACAGCAGCAGCAGCAGCAAACAACAACAACATCAACAAAACACCCCAAACTACGGTAATACACATAGAATCTCTGCTTAATGTAATGTATCCATTGCCTATTTTTCCTGTCGTACTTTGGAAAAAAAAATTGTCCTTTAAATTTTTTTTTGGAAATGATGTTACAATACATAATCACAAATAATCATTACAACTTGGAAGCTTTTCACGCAAACCAATGGTAAAAAGGAAAGGGTGTGCATGTGCTTGTTGACATTTCGTGTCTCTTAAACATATTCAGCCAGCAAACACATATATACAGACATACGCTCATATGGAATAACACACATATTTTTGGACGCTTATACAGTAATCGAAGCACAACTAGAAAACGACTTTCTTTGTTTCAAAAACAAAAGTAAAAAAAAAAAAAAAAAAAAAAAGGGGGTAAACCGATTCACATTCTTCTTTTTTGTCATTAGTCATACATTGCTTTGTACAACAGAGCAGCGTCTGTTTTTTTTTTGTTAAACCACAAAGAGACTGTTTTAAAGACACGCCGATCTCGACGTTTAGTAGATTGAAGCGACAAGCACGAGGACATTAAAGTAATCCGAGCTTCATTCGTCCATCCCGAACAGCTCAGTGGTCGAGCGCCGGACTCGTAATCTTGGTGATCCAGGGGTTGCGGCTTTGAATCTCCGCCGGGCCGTTTCGGTACAGGGGGATTTTTCGCTCAGAGTTAACAATGGTTATAACTCTATTTCCCACACAGCCCTTCGAAAGGGACTATAAACCGAGGTTCCGTGTGTGAACGCACGTATAACACCCTGCACACTCATAAATTCCCATCACCAACTTTCGGAAGAGAGGGCCAGTTTGGCCGTTGGGATGGATAACACGTTACACATAGCATGCACCATGTGTGAGAAACGGAAAGAATGAAGGAAGTAAGGAAACTGAGTGAACCATATTGAATGATATTGACTGAATGACACGGGAGACTACTGAATGAAGCGCCAGCTGGCAGCTTCTTCAGTCGGTACAACCCAGCTTGGCAGTCCGTTGTGCAAACAAGTGTGGATTGTAAAGCGCTGAGAGCTTGATCTCCAGCCAACAAATAATAAAGATAATGTAAAAGCCAAGCAAACTGATGATATGTCATGACACGTGCCTCTTAAGTTCAAAAATGGATGATATGTCATAGTACGTGCCTCTTACAGTTACAAATGGATGATATGTCATAGTACGTGTCTCTTACAGTTACAAATGGATGATATGTCATAGTATGTGTCTCTTACAGTTACAAATGGATGATATGTCATAGTACGTGTCTCTTACAGTTCAAATGGATGATATGTCATAGTACGCGTCTCTACAGTTACAAATGGATGATATGTCATAGTACGTGTCTCTTACAGTTACAAATGGATGATATGTCATAGTACGTGTCTCTTACAGTTACAAATGGATGGTATGTCATAGTACGTGCCTATTTCAGTTACAAATGGATGATATGTTATAGTACGTGCCTCTTACAGTTACAAATGGATGATATATCATGTTACGCGCCTCTTACAGTTACAAATGGGTAATATATCATGCTACGTGCCTCTTACAGTTACAAATGGATGATATATCATGCTACGTGACTCTTACAGTTACACATGGATGACATGTCACGACACATCGTCTTTGGCCAGTAACAAACTGATGATCAGTCATAACATGTACCGTGTTACATTTTCTCCCTAACGAATGACATGTCACGGCGTTCGCCGTCCTACAGTTTCTTACAACTGACGACGTGTCATGATATACACCGTCTTACGGCTGTAACAAACTAATGATACTTAATGATACGCGCCGTCTCTCACAGTTTGCTGATTAGATATCAAGACATGCGTTGCTTTATCTAACACCCCCCACCCTCCCCTCCACCACAGCGGTATCACTCCCAGGTCGCTGATTCCGGTCACCCTTGAACACAGCCATACCCTGCTGCATCCAGTGCCAGTGACCCAGTGCCGGTAGATCGCAGGGAGCAGAGCTGACCAGGTCATATATGAAGCAACAAGCCAAGGAAACAAAGTCGTTTGGTTGTTTGGTCGATTCGGTGAGGGTCGGTAGTGCCTTTCTGATTCGATGTGTGCTGCACATCACGTACTGACCCCCCCCCCCCCCCTCTTCCCTAGTGGCGAAAATAAGCTTAATAATAATAGTAATTATCATCATCATCATCATCATCATCATCATCATCATCATCATCATCATCATAATGATGATGAAGATGATGATGATGATGATGATGATGATGATGATGATGATGACGATGTTGATAACAATCACAACAACAATAATGATGAAAATAATATAATGATAACAACAACAACAACGATGGCAATAGTATGAAAAACTGTAAGCCAGTCGAAAAATTGACCAAAAAACCATTACAAGAATCAAAAGCAAAAAAAAAAAAAAAAAAAAAAAAACAAAACAGACATTGCATTCTTCGCTGCACATGCACGCCCTTCTTCTAGCCATAGTAGTTAAGTGTTCCGTTTTTCGTTTTTTTTTTTTTCCCCAACGCCTCGAAGAATCTCGAACAAAACCAAACATTCACGCGAACAGCAGCTGCCGCAGTCCATCCTCAAAACACACGGAGCAATAAACAAGAAGGGGGAGGGAGAGAGAGGGTAGTCGGGTTGTGGGGGAGGAAAATTCCACAGCAAAGTTCTTGACAAACTTTCCATCAGGTGAGGAGTAGTCTACTGCGCTTTTCTCAGGGGAAAAAAAACACCAAGAAAGACATTTGGAGAGCGCATGCGTCCGCCAAGGTTGAAAGAATCTGGGTTCCGCCCTCTGCGTCAGTTCATGTGTGAAGACACGATGGAGTATTTTCTTCATTCTTTTTTCTTTTTTTTCACCCCCCACCCCCCTCCTGTAGTCAAGGGAAGTAATAGATGGCACTGATTCAAGAGTCACTTCCCATTCACGTCCCCCCCTCCCCTCCTCCCGTCCAAGAGACATGGCAGAAATTTCAACAGTTTCTATCATCAGTCAGTAAGTTTTAATAGTCCATGAAAATAAATATACTTCACAGATTGCTATCAATTCGCAACACCAACGCCAAATGTTTGCTTCATAAAGGGAAACAAACAGAAGTCGCATGATGCAAGGTCAGTAGAGATTTGTCCTAGCTCACTCTCCCATCTTTTGATAAATTATAGTTAAAATGGCTTCAGTAGTTGTTGCAAAATCGTACGGACAGACAAACCAAACAACAAACAGAGAAGGGGAAGGATTGAAGTCAGTAAGACCAGAGGGGAAGATCAGGGAAACCGGGAGAGGGAAGCATAAAATGCAAGCATCAACACGGAAAAGGAGCGAGGAAGAAATAGAAGTCGACACTACAAACTCCAAACACACTAGCGAAAGATAACAACAGGAAACCGAGGAGAAGGGGAGAAAAGGACACAACGATGAGTGCACCCACAAGGATGACGGCAGAAGGAGAAGTCGGTAAGTGAAATGATGGCGCGATCTATGGGTTGAAGCACTCAGCGCTGAATGAACAACGTCGATTCCGCAGCGAAAAGGTGGCGTAAAGAAAAAAAGGAAAACGAACAAAACAAAGAATAATAATTTGTTGAAAAGAGGGAAACCTTGCTGTGTGTAGATCGTCTAGGTTGTAAGGTGCTACCAAAGGCCGCCCCACGGGCCATGGGAAGAGCCCCAGTGGCGAAAGACATGACGAAAGGTTCTGGCGGCTTCGCAGAGTACTGTGGTCTGCTATTGGGGAATCTCGTGCTAATTGGTTCTAAAGCGATGGTGGGTAGTATGGGGTGGGTGGTGTGTTTTGATAGTTTCTTAGATAGTTGTGGTGGTGTGTGGTGTCTATTTATTTTTGGGAGTGTGGTATGTGTGGCCTGTGTGGATCAGATGACGCGCGGCAGGCAAGCGAGTAGTAAGGTGTTTGAAGGGGTTGGGAAAAAAGGAAAAGGGGATGCGGTTGAAGTGCGTTGAGGATGGTAGTGTTATACTAGTGATGGTGGAAATAAAGACAAGAACGGGGAAAGGAAAAATCTGCTTCACTCCCGGCAAACCTCGTAGTGCTGTATATGCTGTCCGTGGACTTCCTGGTTCTCTATCGCTGGATGCGTCTCTGGAACGCAAAGCCTCTAGAGGGGTCACTCTTTTTTTGGTTTTAACCGAAAAAAGGAAGAAGAAAGGGAATGGGAGGAGGGGAGGGGAAAAATCGCACCCCCCACAGCGCGAGGGGGGAGACCTGGAATACTTCTTCTTGTGTGGGTGAATTCCTTTGGCAGTTACATATCTCTTGGCAAACAAATGGGATCAAAACAAAACATATATCCATCACTGTCCTCGCACATCCTACACCCCCGAAGCCCAGGCCCTGGGGCTCGGGGGATCCCAGCCAACACGCGATTCCATACGCTGAGTCGATGGTGTGAGAATGGGGGAGGTAGACTGAATTTGTGTGGTAATGTTTGGGATTGTGTGGGGGGTGTTGGGGGTGGTTCGGTAGAATACAGCGAGAGAGAGAGATATAGAGAGAGAAGAGTACAAGGAAAAAGATAATAAGAACTAGGACCATACGGATGATAGATGAGAGGGAGGAAAGGCACAAAGGGGAGTAGATAAGAACACAAGAACAAGAAGGGAGTAAGAGAAGGGGAAGGCGGAGAGGAGCGAGAGAGAAATAGAGAAAGAGAGGAGGGTGGAAGGAGATAAGGTGGAGGGGAAGGGGGGTGAGAGAAGTAAGAGAGGAGAGAGGGACTAAGTGCAGGGGGAAGACGGGGGAGGAGAGGATCGGAGAGAGGATAGAAGACAAAGGGGGGGGGGCGGTAGATAGAGTAACAGAGAGGAAGCATAAGAAGAGATGAAATAAAAACGTAGGCAGTAGGAAAACGGACAGGACAGACTGTCCAAACGTCATTCAAGAAAGCCAGTTTGGTGTTGGGACGTATCCGTTTAAGCAGAGCCTTGCTGTCCCCACGGAGGAGAAAAAATTGTCTGCAAAGTTTTTTTCGGTTTCTTCGCTGGTGTTCATTGGGGCGGTTTCTATGGAAATCGTGCACGTTTTGGTCTGTGGTCGGGGGGTGTTTCCGGCATTGGTGCCTTTATACTGATCTATTTCTCGGTATAACTTGTCATGGGTTCCAGTCGTACTTATACATAAAGGTGATCCTAATCAGTCTTATACGTCATATGGTACAGGGACATGTACTTCACGTTTCGTTTGGGTCACCTGTGGGTGTGGTGGTACTGGTCGTGATAGAATATGCGAACAAAAAAAAAAAAGGGCAGTAAGACGCTGATATACAGAGGGGTGAGGATGGGTAGGAGAGAAATAGATGGTCCATGAGGAAAAGAGTAGATAACAAGAAGATAGATGAGAGATGTTAAAGGAGCAGAGAGAGAGGGCGAGAGAGTGTGGTGTAAAATATTTGCTAATGTTAAGTGTATCCGTGGTGTGTAGGGTTGTGCGCGGGGCTGCTTTCGGGGCGGGCGTGCGTGACAAGTATGCGTGCGTGTGTGTGGGTGTGTGTGTGTGGTGTATGTAAGTGTGTGTTGGGAGTGAATGTGATGTGTGGGGGTGACTAGTAGTGGTGTGTGAGTATGACGCAGGGGCGCGACGCTAGCGCAAGCTTGTAGTAGGTGTAAAGGGGGGGAGGAGGGTAGGTGGAATTACGAGGGGAAAAATGAACAGTAGTGCGAATGCGATAATACGGTACAGGGAGAAGGAATAAGGAGTCAGGGGGGGAAAGAGAGACTGTAAAAATATAAGGGGTTAGCAGGCGAAGGGGGGCAAGCGAAAAAAGGGGGGGAAGAAAAAAGGGGGGGGGAGGGGGCAAGGGAAGCTACGGGCAAGGCGGAGAGGGAGGGAAAACGGGGAAGAAGAAAGAAACACAAAGGGGAGGGGGCAGGGGGGGGGAAAGAAGGGAGGGAAGAGGGGGTATAAAAGGTCGGGGCGGAGGGGAGGGGGGAAAAGGGAGACGGAAAAACGGAAAAACGAGGGGGGGGAAGCGAGAGGCCCCGGGCGGCCCCGAAAAAAGTGCGAGGCTACAAGGGGTGGGTAGATGGGAAGCTTGCCCGCCGAGACAAGAAATAGCAAGAAAAATGAGGGGGAAGGGTGTGGAGGTTCCAGTGTGCATGCAATAGGAGGAGAAAAATCCGTGTGCATAAAAAAGGGGGGGGGAATCTGTGTGAACAAGGAAGGAAGGGGGGGGGGAGAAAAAAAAAAGGACGGCGAGGAAAAAAGGAGAGTCCCACGCCCTGCAAACTCCACCCCATTTGCACCACAAGCCCTGTCATGTGTACTGACCCGTCCCAGCGCCATCTTCATCTTCTCTCTCTCCTCTCTCTCTCTCTCTCTCTCTCTCTCTCTCTCTCCACACACACACACACACACACACACAAACACAAACACACACACTCCAGACAGACAGACAGACAGACACACACACACACACGCGCTCCTCTCTTTCCTTCTCTCGCACGTGTGCGCTCTCTCTCTCTCTCGCCTCTCTCTCTCTCTCTCTCTCTCTCGTGTGCGCTCTTTTCTCCTCTCCTCTCTCTCTCTCTCTCTCCTCTCTCGTTGCTCTCTCTCTCGTCTGCTCTTCTCTCTCTCTCTCCTCTCTCTCTCTCTCCTCTCTCTCTCTCTCTCTCTCTCGTGTGCGCTCTAAACGTAACACGTAACGTTTCGTCAGATGCATTTTTTTAAAAAATGAATACTCCTAAAAACAAAACCACCACTATTAACACAACCACCCCGAAATACAACCCCACCCTTCTTGCCCTTCCCACCACTGCATACATCATACTTCAAGATGGGAGGGGAGTGGAGAGGGAAGGGAGAGGGGACGCGATGGGGCGCGCATTCCTAGAGGTTCAAAAACAATATCAAAGTACCTTACATAGCGGCATTCCTCCCCCTTGACAAAATCATTAAAAAACAAAAACAACGACCAGCAGACTGCGTCAATTATGCACCCGAAATACACAGGCCTACTGCGTGCGCTTTCCCACCACCCTGCGGTATCCCCCCCCCCCCCCCCCATTCCCCTTCAACAGCTCCGAACTGATTGTTGTTGGTGCGGTGAACACACAAAAAAGTACAAAATTA
>JADBJO010002011.1:255000-257500 GCA_016801955.1 Conus betulinus | reverse complement strand
GAGAGAGAGAGAGAGAGAGAGAGACAGAGAGAGAGAGACAGACAGACAGAGAGAGAGAGAGACAGAGAGAGAGAGAGACAGAGAGAGAGAGAGAGAGAGAGAGAGAGAGAGAGAGAGAGAGAGAGTTTCGTGAGGGGCTTCAACCCGATATGCATTCCCTTCCTTTAAATTTAAATGTAAAAAAAAAAAAGAAGAAGAAGAAGAAGAAGAAGAAGAGGAGGAGGGAGGAGGAGGAGGAGGAGGAGGAGAAAGAGAAAGAATGAATGAATGAAACAGAGTGAGAGAGAGAGAGAGAGAGAGAGACGAGAGACAGAGTGGAGGGAGGGAGGGAGGGAGAAAGACAGAGACAGGGGAGAGAAGATGAAGGGGGAAGATGAGGGGAATGTGTGTGTTGTGTTGAGGGGGGGGGGGGGGGGGGGGAGGGATTCGGGGAGTGCAAGCAGCCACAAACTGACAGCCCTGAAAACCCATTTTCTGTGGGGATTCAACCCGATATGCGTTCCCTTCCTGTTTAAATGTAAAAAAGGAAAGAAGAAGGAGGAGGAGAAGAGGAGGAGGAGGAGGAGAAGAAAGAAGAAGAAGAAGAGATGACGTAGTAGAAGAAGAAGAAGAAGAAGAAGAAGAAGAAGAAAGAAGAAGAAGAAGAAGAAGAAGAAAGAGAAAGAGAAAGAAACTAAGTGAGTAACTCCAACCTCCTTTTGTGAACAGCTCTCGAAAAAGCATATCCAATCCTTTATTTACTTCCTTCTTACAGTGTTAAACACCTTCACTTCCCCTGAAGTCCAAAGAGTGCCGATTTCCAGCTATTTTGGAACACACGTGTTTCAATTTTTCTTTGTGATACCCGAACAAACAGATGCTTCTGTCGATCTTTCCTCTGCCCAAACCTGACAAGAAAATTCTTTGACACGTTCCCTCCTCAAAATCCAAAGAAACCTGAACATCGGCACCCTCCCAGTGCTTGGAAGTTCCTGTTCTTGTACAAAAAGAGAGCAGAGCTGTGGTAAGAGGTAAAGTCGTTGGGGGTAAACAACTGTTTCCCATGGTGTTTAAAAACGGTAAGCTGGACAACGTACAAGGAAAAGAGATGGGGAATGCGGAAAGAACTGGGGACGGAAGGGGAATACAGTTCGTAAGCGCGCGTGTGCACGAGCACACACACACACACACACACACACACACACACACACACACACACACACACTGCAGAACACTACCCACAATTGCAGACTGAAACCATACACGATAAATGTTAAAACCATCGTACAGAAACGTGATCTCAGCAGACTTCGCATCAGTGCTAATGACCTACACAACAAAAAAAAGGGGAGATACTCGAACACTCCCGAGAGAACACAGGAAATGCTCAGCATGTGGTGTGGTCGAAGATGAAATTCATTTTCCGGACAGCTGCTCCTGATACAAACTGCTGCGACTGAAGCTGACAGACAACTATCAATAGATATGCTAGACTCAAACTGGCAAAAACTGTGCTACTGATGACCTACAGATTCATATTGTTAAATATATCAATGATTGCATGAATCTGAAAAGACAATAATGGCTCCCTATACGGACCCACATGAATTACGGTCTTTCCATTAATTATCTTTTCTCGTAATACTATGCTGTGTCTATGGGCACACAAGGGTTCTCGTGACAATTACGGTCTGCGTCTGAGTTCGAGTCTGAGCCCCCCCCCCCCCCCCCCCCCCACACACACACACACACACACACACACACACACACACACGCACACAACGCGCACGCACACACACACACACACACACACACACACACACACACACACACACAGCCATCACGTCAATCACGTCTAACTAAGCGCACACACGCACACTTTTTTAACTGCACTTGCATTTTTTCATCTTGCTTTGCTACTTTTCTACCTACTCCTTTTTTTTTTTTCTTCTTCCCCTTTCTCTACTTTGTTTCCTCTTGAGCGCTGACAACTTCGCGAATGAAAGCGAAAATGGCATCACAGGATTCAGATTACCTTTTGAATTGAAAGCACCGCCTTCCAAGCCCCTCCCCCCCCCCCCCCCCCCGACCCCCATTCTTACCATCCCACTGCCCCCCTCCCTCCCGCCCCCCCCCCATAAAAACAACAACAAACAAACAAAAAAACAAAAAACAAAAAAAAACAACAAAAAAAAAAAAACGGAATCACCGTACTCAGACTCGTACTCCTCCTCTCAACCTCTGTCGTTTCTCCATAATCTCTGCATCCCCCCCCCCCCCCCCCCCCATCCCCACTTCCCAACTCCCACGCGCACACGGACAAAGGAATGACTTCATCTCTGAAGGACACAACTACTTCTTGGCGCTAACCTTTACTTTGAACGGTAAAAGTTGGTGACGTCATGGAATAGCGGTTGGCTTGTTTTGTTTTGGTTTTAGCACATCGAAGGAGAGACTGGCGGACGGGGTACGGTGGGGGTGGGGGGGGGGGGGGGGGGGGGGGGGAGGAGAGAAAGCGAGG
>JADBJO010002011.1:230000-247500 GCA_016801955.1 Conus betulinus | reverse complement strand
CAGAATTCGGAGAGAAAAGAAGACACAGTTACGATCACGGCGCGGTGGGAAAAATGGGTGAGGAATGGGGGCTGAAAAGGAAATTTGCGTGCCTAAGCGAGAGAGAGAGAGAGAGAGAGAGAGAGAGAGAGAGAGAGAGAGAGAGAGAGCAGTGGGGGCGCAGAGAGAGAGAGAGAGAGAGAGAGAGAGAGAGAGAGAGAGAGAGAGAGAGAGAGAGAGAGAGCGGGGTGGCGGTGGCGAGAGGAGGTGGATATCGTTCTATCTATCTACACACAACACGCACACGCACACGCACGCACGCACACACACACACACACACACACTGGGCGTTTACAACACACACACACACACACACACACATATACACATATATATATATATATTGGGAATAGCCATATGATATATATATATATATATAAGAGAGAGAGAGAGAGAGAGAGAGAGAGACAGAGAGAGAGAGAGAGAGAGAGAGACAGACAGACAGACAGAGACAGAGATTGAGAGAGACAGAGACAGACAGAAGAAAACTGACAGTGTAACTAACCAATTACGACCCCCCACTGCCCCACAGCCCCCCAGACCAGAAATGCACCACCGGCACATAAAGAGCCCACAGATCTGAACCTATCATCGAGTTCTTCGATTTTCTTGCCAAGCGCGCAGCGGGCAGTCTGTGGGAACGTGAAACCAGAGCACGTTCTGCGGCGCTAAGTGCCAGAGCATGGCGGCTTCGTCAGAGTCGCTGCACCTCATTCTCCACATACTGGTGCCTTTTTCATCGATCATCCTGCGCGCTGCCGGAAAGCTGATAAGCAGGGACTCATTTTGGGGACCTTTCTACAGGTCTGTGTGTTCGTATGCCTGTCCGCATGTTAATTTCGAACTTTTCCGTCATTGAGGTTGAAAATGTAGTGATTGGCGGGAGCTTAAGCAAGAGAATAATAGTGGTGTTACATACTCTCTCTCTCTCTCTCTCTCTCTCTCTCACTCTCACTCTCTCTCTCTCAGACTGCTGAACGAATGGAACAACATTCAACATAACAGCAACTCGCATCGATCAGTCGGACGTCTACAGGCAAGACAATGATTTCCTCGTTTGCTGCAACGCATTAGTAAAGAAAAAAATTGCCATGTGCAGAGCAGTCGTCTTGAGCACTCTGCTGTGAGACCTGCACAACAAATCGACGACACAGGCACCAGCTGAAGTGAGTCCCCCAAGGTTTCCAGCCCAAGATCTGCAACATCGACTGGGAAGACGGAGTCCAACCTTCAGGTCCTGAGAAAGTGTGCAGTCTTCCGCGTAGATGTCCATTCATGAAGATGGACAGGACGTGTCGCTTGCATGGAGGACAACAGGATTCCCAGAAACGCTCCCAGGCTGAAGCAAGGGGAGATGACAAAGGCAGGCATCTCACGAGTCGCGAAGACACTCTGAAGGCCAACCTTAGGTGTCTCAACATTGATATAGCTACCTGGAAACATACAGCCCTGCGCAGATTCTACCGTAGAAAACTGTGTCACTCTGGCACGAAGACTTTTGAGATGAAACGCAGCGACTGCCACCGAGGCAAAGAAAAACAAAAATAAACAGGGCCTTACCTCGCTGAATTCCTTTCCTTGCTATATCTTCGGCGATTGTACGTTTCCATGGTAGGTCTCCATTCACACATAGGGCCAGTAAAGCGCCTGCCTACCCGTCCATCGTTCTGGTAGGACAGTCCATGTATGTTTTGACAGCAGAAGACCCAAAGTCGAAACGGCTCGGTTTTATGCTGTCGTTTCTCAGTTACGTTCGTCTGGCAGTCTAGTAACATCAATTTCATTTTTCCCCCACCTATTTGAGAGCAGTGTTTGCAAGGACAGTCAGTAACTGCTGGTGACGATAGTCCTGTAGGCGAATGATTAGCCCGAAAACGATGGAAAACTGATGGAAAAGGGGTGTTAATATATATATGGTGGAAAAAGGGGGTATATATATATATATATAAAAACACGGTTTTTCCTGCGAGAGGTGTTTCCGTCAGCATTTGAGCCAATCACTCCCCAAGGGAACTCCATATATATATATAATGCTGAACAAATTAAGGATGCAAGGGAGATCAAAAACACGGAACAGTCTGAGTGGTCAGCTTGCTGCTCAATAACCAAGCATTGTCAGCGGCTAAGAATTGTGCAGGACAGCCTTTACTGGATCTCCGAAAAGATGCAACTCACCCACTGATTGACCAAACAATATAATGCTAACAATTAAGTAGTGGGGGAAAACAAGTGCAGGTTAACAATTTCCCTCATTATAGTAATGACTTGGCAAAGATTTGAAATTGAGAAGGAAAAAAAAAAAAAGAAGAAGTAAATGGGAAAATGAATATCATAAATATGAAAAATCCTTCACTAGCTGCCTGAGGAAAACCATCGCAATCCCTCTCGAAGGCAGATCTATATGTATCGCCTGCTCCGAGGCCTTTCGTCCGCTGGATCAGACTCATCAGGGAGAACGGCTGATTGTGTCTGTGCGCTTGGCGTCACAATAGAGACACACCACAGTCGTATATTATATATATAGTATATATATATATATATTATATATATAATATATAATATATATATATAAAACGTGATTAAGATATATATTTTTTATTTCACCAACAAGCTTGCTCCCATGCTCTCTGCTCTCCTTCATGGTAGCTTAAGAACACCAGAAGAGAGCAGAGGAGCTTTCACAAGCCAGTTTTAATTAGGGGTCATTTTTCGTTCTCTCTTTTTTAACAGATTTTTAAACTTATGGAGCCCCCTTATCCCCGGTTGAAGCGTTTTTCTATCTCGCACTCTCTATAGGGTTGTTTGTGATAAATTAGGAAAGGGAGAGGGGAGGTTTATATATATATATATACCATAAATATAACGCGGATGGGAAACCCATATATATATATAAACGGAGAGTATATTCTATATTGTGTTAGGTAGATGTAACGGTGTGTGGTGTGTAACTTTTATGTTGTGTGTGCGTGGAGTGTGTAAGCGCGCAGGATGTGTGTCCCTTTCAAGTGTGTGTGTAATTGGGTGGTGTTTGTGTGTCTGCAGATCAGGAGAGGTTTCGTTCTTGAGATACAGGATGAGAGGGGAAGATAGGAGGATCCTCCTCAATCTCTTCACTTGCTATAGAGAGAGAGAAGAGAGGAGAAAAAGACTTTTAGGGGAGAGGGAGAGACTAACCCAGAAATAACGCGTAAACGATGGGAGAACCCACTTGAGAGGGACGAACGGAGTTCTAGAGTGTGACGTGTGTGTGTGGTGTGTGTAAGTGTGTGGCGTGTGTGGTGTGTGTGTGTGTGTGTGAGAAGAGAAGAGAGAGGAGAGAGAGAGAGAACACGTGAACTCGTGACCATTATTGTGGGGCCTCCAGCCCTCCACATGAGACACGTACTGAAAAATGTTTATGATATTGAAAATGAATAGGATTGATATATAGAAAATTTTCAAAAAGAAGGAGTGCTCATTTGGCGATAGCAAAAGTAACAAACGTTGGTTCATAGACATTTCATTTCGACTGTTCCTCTCTAAAACGTTAAAGCGTATGTACAGACATAGCCACATCTCTCTCATTATAACAGCCGTTTCGTTTTTGCAATAGGGTATTCAAACTGGACAGGAAGCTTCGAACCGCACATCTTAAGAATGTTAGGGCAGTTCTCGGAAGGACGAAATTACTGTAAGAGAGAGAGAGAGAGATGAGAACCTGAGACAGAGGACGGATCGAGAAACGAAAGTCAGGTGATACCTAGAGAGAGAGGTAGCCCTCGGAGAGAGAGAAGAGAGAGAGAGGAGGGAGAGAGAGCATGAGTTTTTCTTGAGCGAGCAGAGACCCAGAGAGAGAGAGGGTGGGTGGGGTGAGGATGTGCAGAAAAAAAAAAGGAGAGAGGTTGAAGAGATAAAGGGAAAGAAAAGAGAAAAGAGGAACAAGACGAGAAAGAAAGAAGAGAAGAAGAAAAGCGGAAGTGAAGAAGCAAGAAGCAGTAAAGTATCATTTCTTCCATGTGCTTAGGAGGAGGAGATGCGGTTATGGAAGCAGTCATTCGGAACACCGACATGATGCATGAGGTTGATGGGGACAGTGTGACGGATGGAAAACGAAATGATACGAATGACATAGACAAGAAAGGTAGAGGGGTGAAAAGTTAAATGATAAATGAAGGCGATAGAGTCAGGGGCCGAAGTTAGGTGGAAGAAGGATGGAGAGGAAGTCTCGAGAGAAGAAGTGAAGAACACAAAGCAGAGAAAAGGGGGGAGGCAGTGAGTGAATTAGGGACACTGAGGAAGACAGGAGGGGGAGGGGGGGGAGAGAGAGAAGAAGAAGAAAAAAAAGAAAGAAAAGGAGAAGGCTAAAGTAAGAAAAAGAAGTTAAGAAAAAGAGGGAAAGAAGAAGAACAAAGTAAAAAACAAAACCGGTGGGTTTTTTTGGAAGAAAGGGGAAGAAGGGGGGTGAAAAGAACAAAAGAAAGAACCAGAACAGAAGAAGAAGAACAAGGAAGTTGGAAAAAGAAATTTTTAAGTGAAAGGGTGCAACCCGTGAAGTGGTGATGGTTGACAGAAAGTGAATATTGATGATTGTTATAAATGAGGCTGATGAGAGAAAATGTTAAAGGATGAAAGAAGACTTTTTAAAGAAGGCAAAAGACGAATGGTCAAGCAGAAACAACAACAAACAAAAAAAAAATGTGAAAAGAAGGAAGAAGAAGAAAAGAAGCCTTGAGAAGGAAAAAGAAAGAAGAGACAAAAGGTTGAGTAGCAGAACAATGAGAGAATGATGATATCCAAAAAATGAAAAGATGATGATGATGATGACGAAGTCGAGGATGATGATGAAGAGGAATGAGAAGTGATGATGATAAAGATTCAAAAACTAAAGAAGCAAAAAGACGAATGCAAAGCAAAAAAAAAAAAAGCAAAATAAAATTTGAAAATGAAGCAGAAAAAGCAAGAATTACGCAAGAAAAAAAAAAGAATGAAGGGAAGAGGAAAACATACAAAAAGCAAAAAGAAAAGGAAGAAAGAAAGCGATTTGACGAAGAAACGAAAAAAAGAAGAAAAAGTACAGTGAAAGGAAAAAGAAGTTGCAAAGTCGAAAAGAAGAAGAATAAGAGAGGGAAGACGAAAAAAAGAAGGAAGAAGAAGAAGAAGAAGGAGAAGGAGAAGGAACCCAAAAAAAAAAAAAAAAAAAAAAAAAAAAAAAAAGAAGACGATGGGGAGGGGAGGAGGAGGGGAGAGAGCAGAAGAAGGAGGAGAAGGTAACTTTCAACATTCGCCAGAAAGGAGCAAACCACACAAAACAACGCTCATCCATACATCTGACTTGACGCGTAGCATTTGCACTGTGATAGTAACAGTTTACTTTGACAATAAGCATTTCACATAGTGATGATTGGAAAACGAGGGCCGTCACGTAATGACACACACACACACACACACACACACACACACACACACACACACCACACACAGAAGTCAGCGAAACAGAAAGAGAGGAAAACGGGTTTGAAGAAGGATGGAAGAGAAGGAGGAGAAAGAAGAGGGAAAAAAAATTGAATGAGAAGTAGAAGACCGGGGAAGAGAGAAAAAAAAAAAGAAGAAGAAGAAGAAAAGAGGAGAATAGAGAAAAAGGATTTTGAGGTTTGAAGGTGAAGACGTGAAAGACGCGAGTCGAAGAATGAAAAAGAGAAGGGGACGAGGAGATGGAAGGAAGGAAAAAAAAAAAAAGAAAAAAAAGAGGGGAGAAAAAAAAGAAAAAAAAAAAAAAAAAAGGGAAAAAAAAAAAGAAAATAAGAAAAAAGAAGAAGCCAGGGAGGAGAAAGAGAACGGAAAGTGGGTTGGAGGTGAGGGAGGTGGAGGAAGAACAGAAGGTATCATAATTTTCGGCCATTTCTCTGCCAGAAACAAGCAAGCCAAACTTGACAGCGCTCCCTGACATGACGTTAAGCGTCTGCGCAGTGACGGGTGGAAAATGATTTCTGTCATAGTCAGGAAAAAGACCCCCCCCCCTACACATAAAGCAACCCAAACAAAGAAAAAAAACAATAACATTCAGCCCATGCCTGAAGACGGAGAAGGACAAGAGATGTAAAAGAAGAAAAAGAAGAAGACACTGAATAATTAGATGAAAAGAAAGGGGATAATGATGGTGAAAGACAGAAGAAGGAGGAAAGATGAAGAGGAAGGAAGGAAGAATGTAAATGAGGAATGGGACGATCAGAATAAAGGACGAAGGGGTACGAAGATAAGGAGAGGAAGAGGAGAAGAAGAACAAGAATGAAGCAATTAGGATGAAAAAAGAACATGCAGTGAAGAGAACGAGAAGAAAAAAAACGGACATGAATGAAAAAAGGAATGAAAATAAAAGGAGGAAAAAGAGGAGGAACTGGACGAAGAGAAGAAAGGAAAGAGTGAGGATGAGCAGAGACTATGGTGAATTTTGACCCTACGCCAAAAGCGAGGAAACCAAACAAACGGTGCTACAACCAATCAATCATCTGGCACCATGTTAAGCAATTGTACAGCGTGGACACAGCTGCTTCACAATACGCATTTGTTCCGTGATGGATGGAAAATGAAATCTGATATACCAAACAGGCGGGTGCAAGGGTAGAAACAGGGGCGGGTGGATTTGTAAAGGTGGGGATGGAAGGTAGGTGGCAAAGTGGGATTGTAAGAACTGACAACGAAAAGGTTGTTAATATGTACAGCGAAAAAGAGAAGGAGGAGCAGGCGGCGGCGGTGGTGGTGGTGGTGGTGGTGGTTAAGGAGGAGGAGGAGGAAAAGGAGCAGCAGCAGCAGCAGCAGCAGCAGCAGCAGGAGACACAGTATCATAATTTTCCGCAACCTGCAAAATCACCATCCAGAAAAAACACCTGGGTCTCTGGAGAAAACAGCACAGCCACAACATTGTGTGTCTTCATTTCAAACGGGGCCGGCATAGCTTAGTTGGTAGAGTGCCAGACTCGTGACCCTGGCGATCCTGGGGTTGCTGGTTGAATCTCCGTCGGGCTGTTTGGGGACCGGGGGATTTTTCCCTTCGGAGTTAATACCGCTCTGATTCCATTTCCCGAAAAGTCCTTCGAATGTGACAATAAACCGAAGGAGGTTTGTAAGAACGCGCGCATGACATCTTGCACATACGTCAAATCCCATGACTAACTTTCGACTGAGAAGGTCAGTTTTGCCATTTATACGTACATACATAACATGCATCCCCCATAGAAAAAGATGGAAGCCTCACAAAAACACTGAGCGACTGACATTACAATGAATGTAACGGAACGCACTCTCTCTCTCTCTCTCTCTCTCTCTCTCTCTCTCTCTCTCACACACACACACACACACACACACACACACACACACACACACACTCACACACACACACACAGAGCTAGAGGGAATCCATGTCTGCCGACATTCTGCCCCGTAACAGTGTTGAAATGTCGTGACCGGCCAAATGTCCTATACTTGGACATTTTTATACTCCTGTACAGTGCCGGAGCGTCAAAACCAGCCACAACGTGACATTTGCACATTAGGGCCCATTGTAACATTAAGGCCGTCAACAAAAGGTTCAGTAAAATAAGCAAATGCACTATCGTTATTTTTCCGCAAACCACTAGAAGCGCGCAAATCAAATCAACAGTGCTGTAACCAATCACGTGACTTGACGGTTAGCACGTTTCAGGGATGCATGGAACATAAAATCTGGCACCGTCGCATCCAGACAGGAGAGGGGAAGGAATCGGAGGAATGTAGGTGGGCGAGAAAGGACTTGAGGGTGGGGGGCAACGCATGAGGCGAGATCCAACAGACAAGAAGATAAAACAAAAACGAAAAGAAAATATGCTTTCAAAAATAGCCCCGAAGAAAAAAAAAGAGTCACCGCCTTACGTGCTCCATTGATCCGATAACTGATGCCACACACACACAAAAAAAAAACTAAAACAGGAAGTGGAAAAAAAGATACGAAGGAGATGCAGGAAACGGCGAAAGAGGGGGGGGGGGGGGGGGGGGGGAGGAGAACAGGGAAGAAGGAGGAAAAAAGAAGAGGGATAACTTTCTACCAAACGCCAGCACCAAGCAAAGCCGACAAAACAGCGCTGTAACCCCTCCCGTTTTCTGGACGGTAAGACGGTAAGTCGTTATACAGTGATGGATGGAAAACGTGAGCTGTCATATATATAACAAGACCAGAACGGGAGAGTTGCAGGGTGCAGGAGGGGTGGAGGCGAGGGTAAAAGGTGCGGAGGAATAGGAGGGGGGACTCCAGGAAGCGATGGACACCCACCCACTCCCCACCCCACCACACACACACACACAAGCCTATGAAAAAAAAAATGAACCGACAGCCAGCGTTCAGAGGAAGAATGTAGAGAATAAAGAGAGGAAAGAAAGAAAGGCAGAAAAAAAAAACTTATGGCAATTCTGATTAAGAAAGTAAAGACTACGAATCAATCACTAGATGAGACGTTGTGTGTGCGTGTGTGTGTGTGTGTGTGTGTGTTGTGTGTGTGTGTGTGTGTGTGTGTGTGTGTGTGTGTGTGTGTTCTTCAGAGAAAACACTACCCTCATTATGCTACTTATCTCTCTTTCCTCTTCATCACTCTGTCTCTGTTTCTCTGACTGTTTGTTGTGTGTCTCTTCGCCTCTTCACAACAATAATAACAACAATAATAATAATAATAAGAAGAAGAAGAAGAAGAAGAAGAAGAAGAAGAAGAAAAGGAAGAAAGAAGAGGAGCACGAAGACGGAGGAAGAGAGGAGGAGAGGAAGAGGAGAGAGGAAAGAAGAGAAGAAGAAGAGGAAGAAGGAGAAGAGAGAGAGAGAAGAGGAGAAGAGAGAGAAGAGAGAGAGAGAGGAGGAGAAGGAGGAGGGAAGAAGGAGGAGAGAGATTAAGAGAGTAGAGAGAGAGAGAAGAGATAGAACTGAGAGAAGAGAGAGAAGAAGAAGAGATGATGATAGGAAGTAGACCGCATGGCGAGAGAGAGATGGCAATGATGAAGGTGATGAGAAAGTGAAGGAGAGAGGAGAGAGGAGAGGAGTAGGAGGAGAAGAGAGAGGAGGAAGAAGAGAGATATGATGATGAAGCCAGCAGACAAGAAGAAAAGCGAAGCCAGAAGAAGAAAGGAAGAAAGAAGAACAAATTGTAGCACGTTGTGGAGCAGGAGAAGGAGGAGGAGTCAAGGAGAGAGAACAGCTACGCCAAAAATAGAATTAAAGCAAGAAGAACGTAAAGAAGAAGGGGAGGAGAACAGGATGGATGGATGAGAGAGGCAAAAGACTGATGATGGTGACGATGATGATGATAATGATGATGATGGTGATTAATAACGAGATGATGGCAATGTTGATGAGGTGATGAGGAGGAGGAGGAGAAGGAAGAGGAGGAGGAGGAAGAGGAGGAGGATGAGGAGGTGGAGAAGGAAGAAGAAGAAGAAGAAGAAGATGAAGAAGAAGAAAGAAGAAGATGCAGCAGCAGCAGCAGGAGGAAGAAGACACCGTAATTGTGTAGCCTACGCCAAAAACAAAGTAAAGCAAACAAACAGCATTATACCCAATCATCTGCCTTGACGTAAAGCACGTGAACACTGATGGATGAGAAAGGAGATCTGTCACTGGCAGAAACAAAGTGGAAAGAGGGAAGAAGAGTGGACGTGTTGAGAGCAGAGGGGATGGGGAAGGTAGCGGAAGCGAGGAGGATGGAGGAAGAGGGTAAACAGGTGAAAGTGAATCGGGATGACTGATGGGTGGATTCGAAGACCAGACAGTAGACCGAACACAACAACAAGAAAAAGCTGTTGAAACAAAAAGAGAACGTGAAAACAATATAAGTACTCAGAGGGAGAAGGACGAAGAAGGACCAGAAGATATGAACGGAGAGAGAGAGAGAGAGAGAGAGAGAGAGAGAGAGAGAGAGAGAGAGAGAGAGAGAGAGACAGAGACAGAGAGAGAGAGAGAGAGAGATTAGGTGCAAATGATTTGAAAACAAAATCAGCCGAACGCGACAAAAACATGCTCATAACAGCGAACTGGATAGTGGAAGTGGGGGGCAGGAAAGACAATGTATGTGAACACGCAGTTTCTCTGTCTGTCTGTCTGTCTCTCTCTCTCTCTCTGTCGCAAGTGTCTATGTGACGGTGTACGCGCAGTATTTACTCTTGTCAATTTATTAATGCGGCAGTGCTGAGCGGTTGGGAAAGAATGAGTCTTGAGTGTGGCTGGATGAGATGGAAGACGACATGAGCGTGATGATTCTCGGAAATCCACTGAGAGGGCACGGAAGGTGTGACAGCCAAGAGGAAGACATCCAGAATTCTCTATAAATGTGGCCCCCTACACTGCACTAGATGCTTCCACCTACCACATACAGCCAAACAAAAGACAACCCAAAATCCTACAGATTTTTCACTGCAGAAACCCTTTCCGTCCACCACATAACAGACAAGAGAAAGACAACCCAAATCCTACAGATTTTACACCGCAGAAACCCTTTCCACACCCACCACATGCAACAAAGGAACCCTCACCCCTCTGCATGTTGCGTGTGTCTTTCGGTTTGGAAAAAGTACATTTCCCCATTGCCCAAACCCTTTTCAACCCACTACTACAATCAATGCTCCAAGGCCCCTGAGGCATGTGAAACCGGTCCTCGTGTTTGGGGGAAAATATAAGAAAGTTTTTTTTCCCCACTCCTCTCCATCACCACCCCTCCCCACCCTGTGCATCGTAGTCTCTTTGATCACAATACAGCAGTAGCTCCCTGACCCTGTGCAGTGTCACGTCAGTTTTGACACTGACACGTAATTACGTGTTTCACGTGCACCAGAGAAAAAGGTCGGGTTTGACAGGCTTTTCAGCCCCTCTGGCGCCAAGCAGAGGACTGGATCGGCTTCCCTCCCCACTGACCACGTCAACTGTTTTTCACCCCCTTAAAATTTTTCATTTTTTCTTTTTCTTTTCTTTTTTTTTTTGTGTATTACTCCCCACGGCCTGTCAAAACATTCCGCTGCGCATGTTTTCTTTCCTTCCTTCATTTCCTTCGCTCTTTGCTCATGTTTTAAAACTCCCGTAGGCAAAGTTATGTCTTCATTCACGTCCGTTTGTTTATCTGTATCTGCCTGTGTCTTCATTCACGTCCGTTTGTTTATCTGTATCTGCCTGTGGACATATTTGGTGGTGGGGGGTGGGGGGGGGGGGGAGAGAAGGAGGGACAGACAGACAGACAGACAGACAAAGAACATCTATTCATAATCTGACAAACAGACCAAAAAAAAAAAAAAAAACCTGCAAAACATCTGGATGATTCTGGGCATGGCATTTAACAAGATAAAAACTTTTAAGCCTGAATTTGAAAGATGCAGCAGAAGTGGAATGAATAACACTGAATGGAATGGAGTCCCAGAGTGGGGATTACATACAAAGAAGCAACAGAAGTCATGATATTTACGTTTGAAGCGGTTTTGCCGAAGAAGTCGTGCGTCAGAAGATGGAGCGGAGAAAGCGAGCGGGTGTGTTACAGGGTAACAGGGTACTAGTTCAGGGGAGATAACGCTGGGGCAGTGCCAGTGACAATTATTGTAGCAGATGCAGGCTGCCTTGTAGTCAGCAGTCAATCCTGAAGATATTTTTAGCTGCCTTCTTATCCGTGTCCTTTTTTTTTAGGGGCGATTGTCCCATGCACTTCACTGTGGCCACACCACACAGTCACATGCCCTTCATTGTGGCCACACTGCACAGTCACACGCCCTTCATTGTGGCCACACTGCACAGTCACACGCCCTTCATTGTGGCCACACTGCACAGTCACACGCCCTTCATTGTGGCCACACTGCACAGTCACACGCCCTTCATTGTGGCCACACTGCACAGTCACACGCCCTTCATTGTGGCCACACTGCACAGTCACACGCCCTTCATTGTGGCCACACTGCACAGTCACACGCCTTCATTGTGGCCACACTGCACAGTCACACGCCCTTCATTGTGGCCACACCACACACAGTCACACGCCCTTCATTGTGGCCACACTGCAGTCACACGCCCCTTCATTGTGGCCACACTACACAGTCACACGCCCTTCATTGTGGCCATGTTTGCACAGTCACATTCACTTCTTTGCGGCCACACCACACAGTCAAACGCTCTTCATTGTGGCCACACTGCACAGTCACACTCACTTCTTTGTGGCCACACTACACAGTCACACTCGCTTCTTCCTGTTTCCAAGCACCGGCAACCCATAGGGACCGATCATAGCAGATCGCAAACTCATCAGAGGAGACACTGCACTGTTGCAAGTCACTTTGGTAGAGTTCAGCGGTGCTTGCCCTGATCCGAAATGCGCGGACACTATCTGCTAAGTCCCCATCCGATAATAATAATAACAATAATAATAATAATATGATAATAATAATAATAAATCGCGGAGTCGTTTACTTTCTTCTTCCTTTCAGTTTCTGTTCAAAGGAGAAAGAAAGAAAATTAAAAACTCAGGTGCCATCTGACCGGACGATGCTACAAATTAAAACTGCGTCCCCCACAAAAAAATATAAAACACACTCCATTCCATCGCTCCCACTTCAGTCCCCCCCCCCCCCTTTTCCCCGCCTCCCCACCCTCCCCCCCGCCTCCATTCACCCCTCCCCCTTCTCATCCGCTACCTACCCCCCCTGTCGACTGGCTTACAGCGTATATTGCATCCGAGGCTGTCACCCCACACAAAGGGAATCCATTCAAACTCCTGCAGCTCGTCACTCTTGGCGCAGAAGTTAAACGCTATGGGAGTCTCTCTCTCTCTCAGGAAAAGGAGGAAACTGTCAAGGAAAAGGAGAATTAGACGGCGAGGAGGAGGAGGAAACGGAGGATGGAGAGACCGTGGAGGAGGAGGAAGAGGAGGAAAAGAGGGATGAAGAGGAAGAAGAGGAGGAGGAGGAAACGGAGGATGAAGAGACCGTGGAGGAGGAAGAGGAGGAAAAGAGGGATGAAGAGGAAGAAGAGGAGGAGGAGGAGAAACGGAGGATGAAGAGACCGTAGAGGAGGGAGAGGAGGAAAAGAGGGATGAAGAGGAAGAAGAGGAGGAGGAGGAAACGGAGGAGGATGAAAGAGGACCGTAGAGGAGGAAGAGGAGGAAAAGAGGGATGAAGAGGAAGAAGAGGAGGAGGAGGGAGGAACGGAGGATGAAGAGACCGTGAAGGACGAAGAGAAGGCCGAAAGGAGAAGGAAGACGAAGGGAGGGGGGGGGGGGGGGGGGGGGGGGGGGGGGGGAGGTGGAGGCGGAAGATGAGGAGAAGTGGTGGTAGACTTGTATATGAAGAAGAAAACGGGAAACAAAGTAGGAAACAGGACAGAAGCACCGGAAGACGAAGAGAGGAGGAAGAGGAGCAGAGGCAGGAGGGACAACAGGCGGAGGATGAAGAAATGAAGGCAGTGATGAAGAGGTGAAACAAGAAGAAGAATGGAAAGGAGGAGGTGGAGGAAGAGAAAGAGGAGGAGAAGAGAAAATGGATGGGGAGGGATTGAAATGAGGAGAAAAGGAGGGGCAGGAAGAGGAGGAGGAGAGAAAGAGGAGGAGGAAGAGAAAATGGATGGGGAGGGATTGAAATGAGGAGAAAAGGAGGGGCAGGAAGAGGAGGAGGAGGAGGAGGAAAAGAAGAAGAAGAAGAAGAAGAAGAAGAAGAAGAAAAACAGTTTGCAGCAGCAGAAGAACAGCAACAAAGTCAAGAGGAAGAAGAACAAGAGCAAGAAAAAACAAGGAGGTGGAGAGAGAGGAGGGGAAGAAGAAGAAGAAGAAAAGAAGAAAAAGAAGCAAAAGGAGGAGAGGAATGAGGAGGATGACGAGGAGGCGGAAGAGGAGGGGGACGAGGAAGAAAAGGAGATTGATGCAGTGGAAAGAAGAAGAAGAAAAAGAAAAAAGAAGAAGGCTGCTTTTACACAGAAGACATAGCCAGACACTTAAAGATGTGGCTTCACCATGCCGAACCCCTTCCCCCATTCCCCGTAACTCTCTGTCTCTGTCTGTCTGTCTGTCTGTCTCTCTGTCTCTCTCTCTCTCTGCGTAGCAAAAGAAAACACAGGAATGGAGATGAGTCAGGGGGTGGTGATGGGGGTTGTAAGGATTTCTGGTATGGGTGGGTGGGGGCAGGGCGAAGGGTGGAGGGTGGGGGAGGGGGGGATCAGACAGCAAACACAGGAGACGTGTGACTTACGCTGTGATAACGGCGGCTTTCTTTTCTCGTCTTTGCGTCACAAGAAATTCACAATCAGAAATACTGTAGGAAGTTCACGCCCCTCCCCCCCCCCCCCAATCTTTCTACCCTTCTCTCCCTTTTACAAACCCCCGCTCCCCCCATTTCAGCTGTGTCATCCCCTTCTCGTCACCCCAAACGGGACATTTCCATCATCTGACGTCGGACGTTGGCAAGCGTGAGGTAAGAAATTCATTGGTGACGTCAGCACTTTGTGTGCTGTCAGAAAAGCGGCACGTCAACCATCAAAGGTACGCTTTATTCAAATGTGTGTGGGCTTTCTAAAAAAAAAAAAGAAAAAAAGAAAAAAAAAAAAAGAAAAAAAAAAAAAGGAAAAAAAAAAGAAGAAAGAAAAAAAAAGAAAATCTACATTGCCAAAAATCTCTGAGGACAGCCGCAGTACATTGGGCAGACAGTCGTGAGTTTTAACTGCTGATAAGGACGGATTTTCCAAATGAAAATACAACAGGTCAACGAACAAACTAGCAATCGGAAATAAACTATGTGGAGGGGGTAATACAAGTGAAAGGTGAACGAGTCCTCACCTAGTATGAATATAAGGTAAAGGGAGGGGGGGGGGGGGGGGGGGGGGGGGGGGGGGGGGGGGGGGGGGGGGGGGGGGGGGGGGGGGGGGGGGGGGGGGGGGGTGGGGGGGGGGGGGTTGGGGGGGGGGGGGGGATTTTCGAAAATACAAATACTGAATCTTTCCTGACAAACAGTGGGAATCACAGTGGGGGGGGGGGGGGGGGGGGGGGGGACCTTTCGCTTATGTTGATCAGCGTGGGGGGGGGGGTCTTGGGTGTGGGGTGGGGTGGACTTTCGTTCTTCTTCTGCGTGGACTTTCGTCTTCGTCTGACCAGCGTGGACTCTTCGTCTTATGTCCTGACCAAGTGGACTTTCGTCTTACCGTTCTTCACCAGCGTGGACTTTTCGTCTTCTGTCTGACCAGTTGGGGGGTTTCGTCTTCTGTCTGACCAGCGGGGATTTTCGTCTTCCTGTCTGACCAGCGTGGACTTTCGTCTTCTGTCTGACCAGCGTGGACTTTTTCGTCTTCGTCTGACCAGTGTGGACTTTCGTCTTATAGTCTGACCAGCGTGGACTTTCGTCTTTTGTCTGACCAGTGTGGACTTTTCGTCTTCTGTCTGACCAGTGGTGGACTTTCGTTCGTCTTCTGTCTGACCAGTGTGGACTTTCGTCTTCTGTGTGACCAGCGTGGACTTTTCGTCTTCTGTCTGACCAGCGTGGACTTTCGTCTTCAAGTCTGACCAGCGTGGACTTTCGTCTTCTGTCTGACCAGCGTGGACTTTCGTCTTACGTCTGACCAGCGTGGACTTTCGTCTTCTGTCTGACCAGCGTGGACTTTCTTCTTCTGTCTGACCAGCGTGGACTTTCGTCTTCCGTACTGTCTGACCAGCGTGGGACTTTCGTCTTATGTCTGACCAGCGTGGACTTTCGTCTTCTGTCTGACCAGCGTGGACTTTCGTTCTTATGTCTGACCAGCGTGGACTTTCGTCTTCTGTCTGACCAGCGTGGATTTTCGTCTTCTGTCTGACCAGTGTGGACTTTCGTCGTCTTATGTCTACCAGCGTGGACTTTCGTCTTTCAGTCTGACCAGTGTGGATTTCGTCTTCTTCTCTGACCCAGCGTGGACTTTCGTCTTAATGTCTGACCAGCGTGGACTTTCGTCTTCTGTCTGACCAGCGTGGACTTTCGTCCTTATGTCTGACCAGTGTGACTTTCGTCTTATGTCTGACCAGGGCTGTGACCTCTCATGCTGAAGCCAGCTCTCACCAGGACACAAGTGACAAACGTAACAAAACGGTAACAGTCAATTCACTATCTGTGAACGTCAAAATCTGTCTTTACCTTTCTTTTCCAACTCTTCAGTCCAGTCCCTTTCCCGGGCATTCGGCTCTGGGTTAAAAGGCATTTTCTCTGTCTGTCTGTCTGTCTGTTTCTCTCTCATTATTACACAAAAATGGAAAAGAAGATGAACTTCATTTTGTTTTATGCTGCTGTAAATACACCTAGTCTAAGAGCGCAATATCTACCGACACAGTTTTCCAACGGATCCCTGTCCGTTCAGTTACTAATTACGGCATCTCAGAATGAAAGCAAAAGTAAGAAACTTCTCACTTTACTTCTTCAAGGCATTTCTGTTGAGATCAGTCACGACTTCGTGACAGAGTTGTCCATCCCTCTCTTTCTAGTGTTCTTTATAATACTGATATTCATACTGTCATGTTGATCCAACAACCCCTTCATCAGGGGCAATGGCTCTTTTACCTCCCTTTAAAACCATGTGAGTTCCTGAGTTCTTTCTCTCTCTCTCTCTCTCCCTCTCCTCTCCCCCCCCCCCCCCCCCCCCACTTTCATATGACTCTTAATGATGATTGGATTTCATGCTTGAAGACCATTACCCTCCCCTCTTTTTTCTCTCCCTATCTCTCTTGTACGTGTACATAAGTGCGTGCTATCTAACGGATATGGATTTTTAAAAAAAAAAAAAAGAAAAGAACTGGTGTGTCAAAACAGCAGCACCGATGACTCATATGGTTGCTATTTTTCTTTCATGAGGATCACTGGAGCTATGGCTATTACGTTGTAGGGCCTGTGACCTTTACTTTGAACATCACCACAATCAGCAGCCGTGTGCGGTAAAGGGGGAACACACTGCAACGACCATATGGCGGTAATGTTTCCCCAGTATGACGTTTCCTTTCTACGCAATATCGGGCAGCTTAGGGACCTTACGGTGTCGGAGACGGAAGACAAGAGACACTAAACAAGACAGGAGCAGCAAAATGATATCAGCCGCACCAACAGTAAACAGCTGAGACTCTCGTCATAAAGAAGTGTGTTGAGAAGAGGAAATGTAAAGTACAGTTTCACGTATTCATGTACGTATAATAATATGTATTCGCCTTTTTGTGCTCTCTGTCTTACTCCCGCCATCCCCTCTTCCACCCCTCCCTCCGTTCCCACCTTCCTACAGTTCTCTCTTCATTTCTAATCTTCCTCAACCTTTTTCATTTCTGTATATGAAAAACATAAAAAGTATTTTTGAAAGCACACACACACACACACACACACACACACACACACACACACACACACACGACATATCAATACATTTTTTGGTTACACTTTTTTCTCTGTTATTTTTTCGCGCGCGCGTGTGCTTTTGTGTGTGTGTGTGTGTGTGTGTGTGTGTGTGTGTGTG
>JADBJO010002011.1:215000-225000 GCA_016801955.1 Conus betulinus | reverse complement strand
GGCTCCTGTTGGCAACACCACATCTGTCTGTGTCGCTCTGACCCCCCCCCCCCCCTCTCTTTTTCCCCCTTCTTCCTTTACAGCTCAGAATCTTTTCGCTCTCCAAGGGATTTATCTGAATCGTGTGATGCATTGTAGATGTGGTAGAGTTTTTAACGGTAAAGAGACGAGTGACGTTTGACGTAGCTACAGTGATGTATGTGTGTGTGTGTGTGTGTGTGTGTGTGTGTGTGTGTGTGTGTGTGCGTGCGTGCGTGTGTGCGTGCGTGCGTGCGTGCGTGCGTGCGTGCGTGTGTGTGTGTGTGTGTGTGTGTGTGTGTGGTGTGTGTGAGAGAGAGAGAGAGAGAGAGGACCGAGAGAAGAGGAGAGAGAGAGAGAGAGAGAGAGAGAGAGCATACATTCATCTCTACAGTGTACGCGTTGGCAGGCTGTTTTTTTTTGTGTGTTATGTTTGATTCATTCTATTTGTCTTGTTTTTAATCCATTTACGAGAGGTCTTGTTTTCCCCATCTTGCGTGTTTGCTGTTTCAGCTAGTTTCGCGTTTTTTTTTTTTTTTTCCCCGTCCTCCCCAATGTTTTCCTCATTTTGTTTGCTCCTGTGTGCCGCCCCGCCGCGCCCCCCCCCCCCCCCCCCCCCCCCCCCCCCCCCCAGGGACGGACAGAAAGAAGGGGAGGGGAGATGGAGGAGAGGGAGGAGGAGAGAGGAAAGGGGAGAAGAGGAGGATAGCCCCCCCCCACCCCCACAGAAGAAGAGAGTCTGAGAGCCAAGAAGACGGTGTGCGGGACTGAAGCAGGTTATCTGATTAGAATTAATTCCCTGCAGGGAAAAAGAAGGCGAGACAAAACGGAGAGGGAGAGGGAGAGGTGACGGGGGAACGGAAGCTAGGGGAAAAAGGAGTTTTTTCCCTGAGAGAGGGAGAAAGAGGGAGAGATAGAGAGGAGGGACGGAAGCTAGGGAGGGGAGAGAGAATGGGAGAGAGAGAGAGGAAGAGAAGAGAGAGAGAGAGAAAAGAGAGGGACGAGAGGAGGGACAGAAGAGGGAGGGGAGAGAGAGTGGAGAGAGGAGAGAGAGAGGGGAGAGACAGAGAGGCGAGAGAGAGAGGAAGGCTTGGAAGAGGAGAGAGAGTGAGAGGGAGAGAGAGAGAGAGAGGAGGGACGGGAAGCTAGGGAGGGAGAGAGGAGTGGAGAGAGAGAGAGCGAGGGCGAGAGAGAGAGAGAGAGAGAGAGGAGGGAGGGAGGCGGGGAAGAGAGAGATAGAGAGAGAGAGAGAGAAGGAGATTAGAGAGAGAGAGAGAGAGAGATAGAGAGAAAATCAGAGTCAGAGACAGCAAATCCAGACAGATTGACAAACTAAACAGATAGGTTGATTTTTGTTATTCAAGAGGATAAATTTGGTGTGACATTTTAAAAATCTAGTCATCACCCTGAGTAAGGTCTACAATATGTGTATGTGTGTGTGTGTGTGGAGAGGTGTGTGTGGGTGTGTGTGAGAGTGAGAGAGAGAGAGAGAGAGGGTGAGAGAGAGAGGAGAGAGAGAGAGAGAGATCCACACACACACACACACACACACACACACACACACACACACACACACACACACAGAAGTACCTACAGCGAAAATGCACTGAAGAAATGGACAGGCGACAATGTAACTGAATTCATTTCCAATCACCATTTCCTCCCTATCTAGTTAACACACCCCAACCCCCTCTTTTTTACCGAGATTGTTCCTAAGATAGCAAAAGGAAGCGGAAGTCGCAGTAGTCGCCCCCTCAATTCCTATGTCCCGGACACTGTGGACCAAGATGGAAGCCGATTGCCAATGGCAGCCGATTGCCAAACAGCCATGAAGTCACAACGCTTTCAAGTTCATCATGATCAACAACGTATAATAAATAAGTACAATAGAAAAAAAAAACAACAATAATGTTTAATGGCTACGTAGTTGTACAGTTAACAAGAGATTTTTGATTTCAAAATTCGAATAGTTCGGATCAGCTCAAAAGATAAAAAGCTAGTGTGTTATTCCCAACTCCTTTTTAAAAAGAAGAGTTCATTTTGACCACCTACAAAATAATATGAGAGAGAGAGAGAGAGAGAGAGAGAGAGAGAGAGAGAAGAGAGAGAGAGAGAGAGAGAGAGAGAGAGAGATGCACGCCATACATTTGCGAATGTACGCGTGTAGTTTGTTCTCGGCGATTTTTGATGCCCGGATTTCTGACGAGTTTTTTTTGTTTTTTTTTTCTCTCTCTCTGTCTACGCCTCTCTCCCCCCCTCTTCTCGTCCATTTGGTTGGGTACCGGTCGTTATTCCACGGACGGATCAAAGAGGCTAAAGGCTGTAATGCACGACAGCGTGCGTGACCCCACAATATTCGACTGGCCTTCCCTGTGAGCGTGAAACCGGGAGCGGACGGGGATGGCGATAGCCGAGGCGTCGGTGATCTCTGTCGCTCCCGTTTCACCGTTGTGCCAGTCCGTAGAACATAAAACCTTGGCAGGCACCTTCCAACTGCTTCCCTTCCCTTCTTCCACCTCCCCTTTCCCTGCCTCTTCTTCCTTTATCTTTCCCTCTTCTTGAACTCCTCGCCCTCCCCCCCACTCCCCCCCAACCTATCTCTCGCTCGTGAACCTTTGGCCTTTCAGAGCTTGTTATTCGGTTAATTAATATTTTATATAGTTAAAGGGCGAAAGCGCCAAAGGTTGGTGTGCCTGCATACAGGGTTGCATATTTATATGGTTACAAGCGTACATTTTATCATATTCTTAGGAAAATGCGGACGTAGACTGCTCTACGTGCGTTATTCTATCCAGTCACACACAAGAGACACACAGACAGACAGACACACAGTGACAGTCACACACATATATACAGTGACATACAGACCTATATGCAGAGGTACATTGACATTTAGACATACTGACATACAGGTAACACAATAGGTAAACACACACACACACACACACACACACACACACACACACACACACACATATATATATATATATATATATATATATATATATATATATATATATATATACACACATATACATATACAGATATTTAGGTAATCAGATGGATGTAGATAGAAAGATAGATAAACAGACAGATAGATTGATAGATAGGCAGACAGATAAATAGACAGATGAATGGATGGATGGATGGATGGGTAAATAGTTAAATAGATATATAGATAGATAGACAGACATATAGATAGAGAGACAAATAGGCAGACAGTCAGATAGGTAGGTAGATAGATATATAGGTAGCCAGATTGAAAAACAATATATATATATATATATATATATTTTTGTTAAAAATAGAATGGTAAAAGGAAGTTTTAAAATCGACAGGTCTGTTTCGAGCGCTGGCTCTCCTCAGGATGGTTTTGGGTCTATATATATATATATAGACAGTCAGATGGCTAGACAGACTGATAAACATACAAATGCATCCCCCCCACCCCCACAAACACACGCATATACACGAATGCATACATTAAAAACAAACTCAACAGAGCGTTCTTTCATTCAAAGCTGAGACTTAGAGCGTACGAGCTATCATTCGGAGATGACTCTTGAATTTCAACCTTACATATTCGCCCCACGATGTGTCAGGAAAACAAACAAAACACAGAAACACTCCCGAATTAACACCAAAAAGCCTCTCATTATTCACGAAGTCACTGAACAACTAACTAGCCAAGACTGCACATATTTCTAGCTTAGCGACAGCCCTGAAAGAGTTCCGTGACGTCCGCTGGGCCATCATAAAACTGGAGCTGAACCCAGCCCTCTGACGAAGTACATGGACAGCGTCCGTCCGTACATGTTCGCTTGAAGCTCCAGAGAGAGAGAGAGGAGAGGAGAGAGAGAGAGAGAGAGAGAGGAGAGAGAGGAGAGAGAGAGAGAGAGACCGCTCCACACACAGAGAGAGAGAGAGAGAGAGAGAGAGAGAGAGAGAGAGAGGGGTGCGAAGGCAAGGGAGAGATTTGTTTACGAAGAACATTTGTTTAAAGAGATCAGCATTGTTTTCTTTTTTCTTTTATCCATCCTCACCCTGAGAAGTATATACAATGTATGAGAGAGAGAGAGAGAGAGGAGAGAGAGAGAGAGAGAGAGAGAGAGAGAGAGAGAGGAGAGAGAGAGAGAGAGAGAGAGAATCACGAGCGAAAAAGCACAGAAGAGACGGACAGACAATGTAATCGAATTCATTCCAATCAACCCCCATCCCCACCCAATTCTAGCTCCCGTCCCCTCACCGGCTTCTTTGCCGAGATTGTTCCTAGGATATCAAAAGGAAACGGAAGTCGTCCCCTCACTTCCTGTGCCCCGGAAACGACACTCCCTGTGGACCAATAGGGCGGCTGATGTCGAAACAGCAATGAAGACACAACACTTCCAATTTCATTACTATAACAAGGTTTTAAAACAAAAAACTTGATCTGAAACGTTTAAGATAAAACAAAATTCAACTAATTCGGTATTCCAACAATCCCTTTATCCAAAAAACAAATAAGCAACAAAGCAAACAAAAAACGAAACGAAAAACGCCTTCACGAAAAAGAGAATGAAGGAGAAGAAGAAGAAGAAGAAGGAGGAGGAGGAGGGGAGGAGGAGGAGAGGAGGAGGAGGGGGGAGGAGGAGGAGGAGGAGGAGGAGAAGGAGGAGGGAGGAGATGAGAGAGGAGGAGGAGGAGAAGACGAAGAAGAAGAAGAAGGAAGGGAGAAAGAAGGAGGAGGAGGAGGAGTTGGGGAGGAGGAAGAGGAGGAGAAGGAGGACGAGGAGAAGACGAGGAGAAGAAGAAGAAGAAGGAGGAGGAGGAGGAGGAGGAGGAGTTGAAGGAGGAAGAGGAGGAGAAGGAGGACGAGGAGAAGAGGAAGAAAGAAGAAGAAAGAAGAAGAAGGAGGAGGAGGAGGAGGAGTTGAAGGAGGAAGAGGAGGAGAAGGAGGACGAGAAGAAGAAGAAGAAGAAGAAGAAGAAGAAGAAGAAGAGGAGAAGAAGAAGACGATGGAGAGGAAGAGAACCATGATCGCGGGGAACTGACACCCTGTCCCCAGGCAGCAGAGCGAGCGCACTGATCACTGCATTGCACCGTCCTCTCCGCTGACGGTGTAAAATGACTGCCAAAGAGCACGGGCCGCTTGCTGTATTGTGTGTTGTTTTTAAAACTTGTGTATGATGCATACAAAACGAAAAAAATGAAATGATGAAAAAAAAGGATTTTTTTTCCCGTGCTTTCATTCATTGTCAAAAAATACAGTTAAGGGTCTACCTCAAGACCTTCTCGTTCACAGCAGGGCGCTGTGAAATAACGCCATCTGCTA
Source organism: Conus betulinus (assembly GCA_016801955.1). Taxonomy (NCBI): domain Eukaryota; kingdom Metazoa; phylum Mollusca; class Gastropoda; order Neogastropoda; family Conidae; genus Conus; species Conus betulinus. Next base: position 219,671 of record JADBJO010002011.1, on the reverse strand, counting down.
ACACAAAAAGCCATCTGTTGGTTTATGAAAACGGAGTCCTATCATATATGTTCACATGTCTGGTCAGTCTTCTGAGGCAAACGAGAAAGTTTGCCACCCATCAATAAATGATTTGTACACCCCTCGTCCACTTAAGATGGGGAGGCTGTCGGCAGCGTGACACGGGACCAGCTATGTAATATGTGCATTGTCTATGGATTGAAAGTTGTCGCCCAATGCAATCGTTCTCACTCACATGTCAAGTATGCAAAGGACACAGGTCACAGAGGAAAAATTTCAGCAGGACGAATAGGCGTTTTTTTTTTCGGTCCGAAATTGTCACTAAGTGAGCATAAAAACGAACAGTTAATGCAAACGAACTGGAACCGTTCAGCGGTTCGTGTTGAGATGTGCATTTCACATCAAAAGCGCTTATTTTATTCTCTCTCTCTCTCTCTCTCTCTCTCTCTCTCTCTCTCTCTCTCTCTCTCCGAATATAATCAATACAAGTCCAACACCACATGAACACGACCACAGAAGAACATACACTGAGTGTCAAAGGTTTGCATGGCAGCTATTGTGATAGACCCAAGATTCGGGGTTTACCTTTGCGTTGAAGAGGGCGATAGGCTATTTTTGCGCATGCGTAAACGAAGTAAACAAAAGATGCTTAAAATAGTACGGCTTTCTGGAGAATTATACCACGTAGGGAAGAAAGGCCTTTACTGTATATGTGAACGAAATTACAATGAGGGAAATGGAATAGAAAACATGTTTTGTATGCTAGTATCAACAGTATTAATATTATGAGTTTTAAAAAAACAATAATATTCATACCTACTTTACGCTCATAAGGAAAAAAAAACGTACTAAGAAGTATTAATGTATAATTAAGATAGAATTCTGCATACATACATACTGTCATGGAAGAATGTTTGGTTGCAGTCATGGTAAATTTTTGTTCTAATTATATAAAATTGATTGCCTTTTTGTTGCGTACTCCCCCTACGCTGCTAGTACAGGATTTTATAAAATAACCCCCTAATTTTTCATTCCTGTTTTGTTTGCCTGATCTCCCATCCTCATTTTCTTTCTTTTTTTTTAGTAGCTGCCAAAGTGACTTGTGAGGAACTGTTAGCATGCATTTGTTTTCCCCACACTACTAACTTCAACACACACACACACACACACACACACACACACACACACACACACACACACACACACGTGTGTGTGTGTGTGTGTGTGTGTGTGTGTGTGTGTGTGTGTGTGTGTGTGTGTGTGTGTATTTCATCATCGTCATCCTGATACTGTGTAATTCTTGACACAATGCAATCTCTCTCTCTCTCTCTCTCTCTCTCTCTCTCTCTCTCTCTCTCTCTCACACACACACACACACACACACGCGCGCGCACGCATGCACGCACACACTTTCAATATTTGTTACATACTTCATTCGTGGAAGGACTGAAATGGAAGGCTGACTCTGGGTAAGACAGAGAGAGAGAGAGAGAGAGAGAGAGAGAGAGAGAGAGAGAGAGAGAGAGAGAGAGGAGAGGGGGGGAGAGAGAAGGAAGGGAAAGACAGAAGGAGGAGGGAGAATGGGAGGATGGAGTAAGGGTGGGGGTAGGGTGAGATAGACAGATAGACAGACAGACAGAGGCAGACAGACAACAACAGAGCGATCGAACGCTTGAAGGCAACAAAGACAGACAGACGACAAGATCAAAGACAGCCCTAGTCAATGATCCAATCATTCCCCCGCCCCCCCCCCCCCCCCCCCCCTCCAAACCCTCTTTCCTCTTCTCCTCATGCCCCATATACCTCCCTCCTTCCCCCCATCTGCCTTTCTCCCGGCGACCCGCTCTCCTCTGCCGAGATTACTACTCCCGAGGTGCTAAAGAAAGCGGAAGTTGGTAGACGCCATTCTTTTTCCGGTGCCCGGAAACGAGGCCTCTGTGAGACAAGGGGCGGCAACTAGGTGGTGAAATAGTAAGGACAGGGAATCGCTTCATCGCACAAATTCCTGGAGGACCGTCTGAAATTTTCTTTCCTTCTTTATCAGTTCATTTCGATAGAGGAGGCAGCTGGTTGCTAGGACAACAGCGAAGACGAACGAACGCCTCATCACAGGTTTTCAAAGATGGCTAGAAGGCTTTTTCTGTTAGAATATTTAGTTACCTATAAGATTACCGTTTTCTTGTCTCTGGTCACTTGTGTAGTTCTTTTTTCGAGTCGATGTGTCGTGCTCTTCTTTGCTCTGCATTTCTATTTCCTTTCCTTCCTTTGTTTACCGATGTGTGTATTTTGGACCATTAATACATTTTCATACACATAGTGTCTACCTTCTGCCGTGTTCCTTAAGAAAAAACAATATGGAATTATATTCATAAGTGGAATACACAAACATGTAATACACAAACATGTAAGTGTGTTTCGATCGTTTATTTGTAAATTTGTTGATATAATGTAAGCAGGTCAATGATGGAATAAGAAGACCATCAAATTAAACAAAAAGTCTTCTTTCCTAAACACAACACGAACTTTGCTTTAAGAGTCTGATATTTTCTCTGAACAAACCATTGACCACATTTTTTTAACAAACTCTCGATCATATTTCGAAGACCTGTCACCCGCCTGGAGTAAACGAATAAAACAATCAACTGATTTTGAACGTGTGGAAGACATGCCATGAAGCAGATCGCTTTTAGAGTTGTTCTCACTGTTTTAACAGCACTTTTGACTGCCTGTGTGGTTGTCTTCTATATTACATGAACTTAGATATCTTTTAATACTCCCGGGTCAGTATTTTAGGCAAGCGTTTTTTTTTTTCCACACTCAGCGCTGGCATTCTTACTGATAAAAACACGTTAGTATGCAGTTAGCAATTTACTTGCACAATTTATTATTTTTTTTTAATCTAGAGTACAATGTGCAACTAGCTAACCAGTGTCTTTCTTATATTCTGCGACTAGTTTCCACGTCATTCAATCTTCTGTCACTAGATGATTGTTCTACATCACACCTTTGATGTGGCCTTTTCTTTTCAGTAAAGTATCCGTGTTCCCATTTTAAAGTTAAAAAAAAATCGATTGTTTTCTTTTCTGTGTCAGTAATCGTGAGGGTCATGCCAAGTTTTCGCAAAACTGATTTTATTAGTCACAAACGCTGTAAACTCGTTTTATTATGAGCAATTTGTGCTGGGCTTTTTATGTTTTAATTAGAAAAGCAACATATAATCAGCGTTGTCCACCTCTCTCTCTCAAGTCTGATAATTTTTGTCTCTTCCTCTCTCTTCCCTTTTAGCTTGCGCTTGTTTCACATTTATAAACACGCATGCGTACGTACGTATGTACACACACACACACACACACACACACACACACACACACACACACACACACACACACACACACACACACAGGCGCGCGCGCGCGCGTGCGCATAAACAAATTTTTGCTTATTTTTTATTACGAAAAACAAAAAAACAAACAACAAACAAACATAAAAAAACACCAAATAACCAGACAAACCCAAACTGCACTGAAGAATGCTAGTGATTTGCTAGCATCCTCCGAGAGCGATACGGTTTCTAAATCACAGTCTGACAGAATACATCAGTCTGTTCAAATACCAGCCACAGACCTCGTTAAACACCCAGTTTCTGGGCCTGGCCCAGAAATAGCGCTTCCCCAACATCAAAACCCATTTCTGTTTCGCCTTAGTGCTGTGTAAGTTTTCGTCTAGCTTTATGAAGAGCCAGAAACTTTAGAGACCGTTTATATTCTCTATTGAATAAAGAATGTTGAAGATATGGATGATTGTGCGGAATTCTTGTTTTCATTTCCGCTGTGGTGATATTTTATCCCGTGTCTGTTGGTTGTTTTGTTTGTCTGTCTGTCTGACTGCAAGCAAATTTACGACACACACACACACACACACACACACACACACACATATATATATATATATATATATATATATATCCATCTACTATCTATCTATCTATATCTATATCTATATATATATATATATATATATATATATATATATATATATATATATATACACACGCGAACACTTTTTGAACATGAACACTTATTTGAACACTTATTTTGGTTCTCTCTCACACACACACACACACACACACACACACACACACACACACACACACACACACACACACATATATATATATATATATATATATATATATATATATATATATATATATATATATATATAAACTGACTCGTAGAAACCTGATGGAAAAACGAAATGTGACCACATGATGAATCCATTCATTTTTTATTTTTTTTTTGCACAGATCCGGATCAAAGAACGGATCCAGGATCCGTTCGACCTCGGCGGAGGTCTGCGCTCTCCGGAGGATCCTTTCTAGCTTTGGTCTGAGATTGAAGGGCAGAGTTGTACTCTTTACCATCCCTTTGATGATGCAGTTTAGTGATAGTCAGGCCCCAGAGACGCACGTTGCCGAGTCCAGCAGTGTTGAATCAGAGCCACCATCTGAAGGACATGATAGATGGGTTTGTACTGTGTGGTCCCAGTCTCCTCTTCGATCTCTGTGCCGCTCTCAGATTTGAATGTGTAAGAGTCGGCGTAACACGCTAAAATCCCTCTACACTGACAAAAAATAAACAAACAAACAAAAAAATGCCGCTCACTCGCCTT
>JADBJO010002011.1:177500-212500 GCA_016801955.1 Conus betulinus | reverse complement strand
CTCTCACCGCACAAACATCACCTGAACTGAATCATGAGCCAATCTACTCCTCAGTTGACAGAGAGGGTTTGGGAGCCCGTAACCATCCGGCCCCGTGAATGATTCGAACGCACGAATATGAACATCACAGTTGAAAGCTCTAGCCTATGTAACTGCGGACCCCTGGGTCTCCCTAAATTACCCAGACTCAAGGTCAGAAATCAGAGATTCGCAAATGACCACGAACAACGTTTGAACCAGAACTACATGCACGCACAGTATTCTTTGCATGGTCCCCTTCCTTCTAAGCCTGTTGTTCTTTAACCAACTCTGGCATTATTACCAACTAGTATGGAGGGGTGGTTTGGGGCTGGGGTGATATTTAGAACAGCTACACAACCCTCTCCTTATCTTAATATCTACAAGTACCACCAACTTCATTCCCTACCCTTACAGGCAAGTCCTAGTTATCCTGTCACGTGATCGAACCACCAACCACCCTTCTCTCCCCCTCCTCCCCCTACCCCCACAAACAAAGGGGACGTGAGGGCTGTAGGGGACGGAGAGCGCGGCGATCGAAACACGGGTCAAGTGCGCAGCCGTGTTGCTTCTGCCCCCTTCCGATGACCCCTGGGATTAGTTCGCGCCGAGTGATCCGTTCACTTCCTGGCCAGCCGGAAGGAGAGAGTCCCGAGGAGGCTGGGAGAAAACACTGGTGAGACAGGAGAAGAGCAGAGAGCTGTCAGAGAGAGGACGCCAGAGGAAGGAGAGAAAGAAAATTGAAGAGAAAAGAAGAGAAGATACGCAAAAAGAAGAGCAGAATGGTGGAAGAAAAAAGAAGAGTAGACAAGAGAAAAAAAAAAAACAATACAGAAGATGAGATAAAGAGAACAGATGAGAAGATGAAAATAGTAGAAAAGAAAGAGAACGCTTGAGAAACACACACACACACACACACACACACACACACACACACACACACATACACACACACACGTTTCATAACAGGTTCAGAGAAAAAACGGACTGAAAAGGAGAACGTTAAGAATCTAAATATCAAGCCCTCCCAGGGAGCATGTGGAAATTCCGAAGACTTGTCTTGAAATCAGAACCATTTGTATCCCCTGTCTGAAGCGGGCAGTTGTATCCCGATTTGGACTTACCACCGGAACCCGGCTAATTGTGCTGCTCCTCTTACCATTCATTGATGATACACCACCTGTTATTCCCCATTATTCTCACCACCAAGGGCACAAACACAAAAATCCAACGGTATCTTTAAGCGGCCGGCAAAGGATCGAAAACCGAAATGAGAAGAAAGAAGAAACGTACTACAAGGAAAAAAAAATTGTACACACACAAAATGAAGTATAGAAGTAAAGAGTAACCAGCTTCAGGTGAAATCTTTGAGCCTATGCTTCAGGATACAAGGATGCAAAGGATGTATATAATGAGGGAGGTGGAGGAAAGAGGGAGGGAGAGAACGTAGGGGGGAGAGAGAGAGAGAGAGAGAGAGAGAGAGAGAGAGAGAGAGAGAGAGAGAGAGAGAGAGAGAGAGAGAGAGAGAGAGAGAGAGAGAGAGAGAGAGAGAGAGAGAGAGAGAGAGAGAGAGACCCGACGTGGACGGAGGAAGAAAGAATCAGACAGAGAGAGAGAAGCACGAAGGCAGGGACAGACAGAACGAAAACGCGAGAGCATTTTGCTCTGTCACACTAGATCTTTCATAAGCCCGCAGGACAGCGCCTAAGACCTTCTTTGTCTGGGCAGAGAACTGCTCAAAGTCGACTCTCAGACAGACCCATTCCATCTCCTGGACTTCTCCTCCACAATCTTGTGGACCGCAGGAGGAGAGAGAGAGGGGGGGGGGGGGGGGGGGGGGGGGGGGGGGGTCAAGAAGAAGCGGAGGAGAAGGACAGGCAACAGCAGTAGAGCGAAGCAGAGGATTGGCAGCAGCAGAAGTAGTGGCAGACGATGATTCTAAAGACGATATGGTGGGGACGATGATTCTAAAGGGGATATGGTGGGGTGGGGGGTGAACGGGGCGGGGTGAAGGGGTGAGGGGAGGACAGTAATCTGGAAGACACATCATGCTGACGACAAAGATGATGACGTAATAGTAGATTAAGGAGAAGAAAAAGTAGTAGTAGTAGTAGTAGTAGTTGTTATAGTAGTAGTGGAAGTAATAGTAATAGTAGTAGTAGTCATAGCAGCTGCAGTAGCAACACCATCAGCAGCAGCAATGGTAGTAGTTATAGAAGAGAAAAAAGAAAAAGAAAGAAAAGAAAAAGAAAAAGAAAAAAAGAGAAGAAACAACAACAACAAAATAAAGACATTTGTGACGAAGAAATCGCACAAGATAACGAATGAGCCCACCAAAATGCTTTACACTCAGGCCGACAACCAGGGCCCTGCACCGACTTCGAGGAGCGAATCAGGAGACATAGACGTGGTTCAGTCACGTCTCTCTGTCTGTCTGTCTGTCTGTCTGTCTGTCTCTCTCTCCCTCTCACTCTCTCTCTCATCCTTCGTTTCCTCCTCTCCTCTCATCTCCTCGTCGTCCCTCTCTATGCGACTGTCCCACAACACAAAACCAGACAAATGGTCAATACTCCCGGTTGACAGGTGAAACAGCAAGAGACAAACACCATGGGTATGAAAACGGAAAATCAGAGAAAAAAACACACACAAAGCTATCAAAAATCATGAAGACAAAGAACACTATAAATATGTGGCGGTCCAGGAACAGAGTGGGATAAACACGAGTAGGTGAAGGGGAGAAGGGTGGGGAGGGAATGAGACGGGGTCCAAAGAAGAGCCAGTAATAGGAGTTAATGGGAAAGGCAACCCTAAAAAAGAAACCAATCGACATGATTCCGTCTCAAAACACTCCTTTCCTTAATCCTGATTACTGTCAGGGTTTGTTCTATAAACAGGCAGCGGTAATCCACCCAAGATCCACTGCCAGCCCACGTCCTACACAAAAATCAGGCTGCCAATGTCTGGACGTCACAGTCGTCCACAAGAACTGCTCTGATACCAAAAATATGCCGTCAAAAAGCAGGGGGAGGAGGAAGGGAAGGAGGAAGGCAGCATGCAGGAGGAGGAGGAGGGAAAAAACATAAAAGGAACAGAAGAAAAAACGCAAAAAAAAAAAAAGAAAGAAAATAAAGAAAGAAAAAAAAGAACAAGAAGAAAAAAAAAAAGAAGAAGACGAAAAAGAAGAAGAAGGAGAAGACGAAAAAAGAAGGAGGAGAAGAAGAAGGGAGGAGGGGGGTGGGAGGAGAAAAAAAAAGGAGCAGGAAAGAGTAACAGGACGAGGAGGACGGGTAGGGGGAGGAGGAGGAGAAGGAGAGGAGAAGAATAAGAAGAGGAGGAGGAGGAGGAGGAGGAGGAGGAGGAGGAGGAGGAGGAGGAGGAGGAGAGTAGAGGAGGAAGAAGAAGAGGAGTAGGAGGAGGAAGAAGAAGAAGAAGAAGAGAAGAAGAGAAGAAGAAGAAGAAGAAGAAGAAGAAAACGGAGGAAGAGGAGTAGGAGAAGAAGAAGAAAAAACAGAGAAGAAGAAGTAGGAGAAGAAGATGATGAAAATGAAGAAGACGATGAAAGAGCAGCAGCAGCAGCAGAGGAAGAAAACGAACATGAGGAGGGGGTGGGGGATGGGGAGGAAAAGGGAGGAAGGGAAGGGGAGAAAAGGAAGAAAAGAAGAATTTGAAGAAGGGAGAGGCGGAAGGGGTGGAGGAAGCGGAGGGAGGAGGAGGAGGAGGAGGAGGAGGACAATGACATGGACTAGGGCAGAATTAAGGAGACACGGGACACAGAAAAGGACTGAGCGAAGGAGGGGTCGAGAGTGTGAACCGGAAAAAAAACCCATCCCCTCATTCAGCACAGTACCGTCTCAAACCCCTCTCCCCGTGAACAGCCCATATCTCCCAGACCGACAGCACAAAAAAGGGCGCAGCTGCAATCCACCTGTCATCTCCGATAAGTCCATCTCTACACCCTAGACATCTCGACGTCACGGTATTACTGTCATGACGTCAGGACCGCCATCAGAAGTGCCCGGATGTAGGACACTCAGCCCACGATGACGGCTTAAAAAACGGGCGCTGGCAACGCACTGGTCTCCCGCGCCCTGATCCGCTCTCCGCCACCTGTCAAGACCTTACTGTCAGTGTCTACCGTCCACTATCTGAAGAACACCCACCCATCCACCTACCCACCCACACACACGAGAGAGAGAGAGAGAGAGAGAGAGAGAGAGAGAGAGAGAGAGAGAGAGAGAGACAGACAGACAGACAGACAGACAGACAGACAGGAACATGAAGATGGGAAAGCAACTACAATGAAGACAAAGAACGGTAAAAGAAGGAACAGGGTGAACCGAAAGAACGTGAAAAGTGAAAAAAAAAGAAAGAGGAAGATAAGAAGAAAACGAAAAGGAGGAGAAACGGGAGGAGGAGGAGGAGAAATAAAAAGAAGGCGGAAGAGGAATAGGAAAGAGAAGGAGGTGGACAGAGAAAAAAGAACAGAGGATAAGATGAAGAAAACGGAGGAGGCCGGAAGGAGAAAACGAACAGAGGAGAATGAGAAGGAGAAACAGGAGGAGGAGGAGGAGGAGAATAAAAAGAAAAAGGCGGAAGGGGGGGGGGGGAGGGAGGAGGAGGAGTAGGACACGAGAGGAAAATGAAGAGAGGATGAGGTGAAGCAAAAGGAGGAGACAGAAGGAGAAAAGAAGAGAAGAGGAGAAGCAGGAGGAGTAGCGGAAAAAAAAACAGGAGGAGCAGAAGGAGAAGGAGGAGGAGAAGACAATAAGAAGGAAACAGGAGAAGCAGAAAGAGCTGGAGGGGGAGGAGAAGGAGGAGGACAGGAGGAGGAGAGGAGGAGGAGGAGAAGAAGAAGAAAGAAGAAAGAAAGAAAGAAGAAAGAAAAAGAAAAAAAAGAAAGAAAGAAAAAGAAGAAAAGAAAAGAAGAGCAAGAACAAGAAGATCAAGAAAAAGACCAAGAAAAGAGAGAAAAAAAAAAATGACACTTAAGTTTCGAGCAGTGGGGAAAAATATAGAGAGCAAGGCAGATAGCCCCTCGCCTCACCCTCTTCGCAACCCTCTCATCGCGTCCTTTTTCTCCACTGCCCACCCTCAAATCTGGCGGAGTGCTCGTTCATTCCTTCTCAGCCAGCTATCTTCATGACACTGCTATAAGAATCGCCATTTAGTCGTTTGCCAGTTGTTATTGTTTATCGCCAATGGCGATGATCCTGCTCTGAAGGATGGGTCTGATAACAATGTCATCATTTGTCCGAATGACAAGGATTCTGAAAGACAGTCGAGGAGACAAGAAGAAGAAGAAGAAGAAGAAGAGCAGAAGAAGAGAAAAAGAGAAGGAGGGAAAAAGAGGAGAGTAGGTCGACGAAGACGACGAAGACGACGAGGACGACGACGAAAAAAAAAAAAAAAGGAGGAGGAGGAGGGGGAAGAGGAAGAGAAGGAGGAGGAGGAAAGGAGAGAGAAATAGAGCAAAAAGGGGAAAGAAGGAGAAAAGCAAAAAAGACAAAGAATAAAGACGAATAAAATTAAAGAAGGAGAAGAAGAGAAAGAAGAAACAATGAAAGAAAATGAAGAGGGATAAGGACGAGAAGGAGCAGCAAAAGAAGAAAAAGGAAAGGAAGATAAGGCAGAAGACGGCGAATTGACCAGCGAAATACTCCCCCCCCCCCACCCCCCATCCTCCGCTCACTTTTCTCCCTCCCGAAAACTCGCACCTCAGGTCGTGAGGACGACTCTTTCGTTCTCAATCAGCACTCATCATGGTGTTGCTATCAGAGCCACCGTTCACAGAACACTGTCATTTTTCAAGATCAAAGGATAAGATTGGAATGAGAATCTGACAACAACAAGAACAAAAACAATCATCATCATCCGCATCCTCCTCCTCTTCATTTTATTTATTCAAATGTTTGTTACGTCTTATCAAAGACCCTGAACGTTTACAAATAAATGCACTCATCAAATTGCATTACACACACACACACACACACACACACACACACACACACACACACACACACACACACACACACACACACAACACGCACACACACACACACACACACACACACACACACACACACACACACGCACGCACGCAACCAGACACAGACAGTTGCACCCCATCCAACTGAATCATCCAGAACCGCCAGGAATGCAGCTGTCTGAGATGGATTGCAAAGACAATCAGCAAGATGAAGAAGACAAGATGAAACACCAGAAAGAGGAGGCAATGAAGTGAGAGTAAAGATAAAGAGGAGGAGGCAAAAAAAAAAAAAAAAAAAAAAAAACCGAGGTAGGATGTGAAGGAGCAGGGAAGGGAGGGGACCGGGTAGGAGGAGGGGAAAGGAGGGGAGGGGGGGGGGGGGGGGGGGTAGAGGGGGGGGGGGGGGTCGATAGGGAAAAAAAAAATCCGTCTCAGACCTGTCAATCTGCGATGACAGCCAAACATCGGCCATCTGCATCCCCTTGGCTAATGCACACTAAGTGTATAAAGCCAGCACGGCATTGCTGTCAGAATTCTCTGATATGGGAGGCGAAGAGGAGATGGAGAGGAGAAGACGACGACGAAAAGGAGGAGGAGGGAGTCGTAGAGGAAGTAAGGGGGGAGGAGGAGGACAGGTCAGAGGAACCAGGAAAGAAAAAGGATCAGTCGAAAGAGATGAACAGTGGACAGCAGATGGTTGGAGGAACAGAGGGAGGACCAGAGGAGAGAAGAAATTTGAGGAAAAGAAAGATAAACAGAAAATTTAGAGAAGAAAAAGAAGAAGACAACGCGGAGAAATGAAGGGAGGAGAAGTTATAATGAGGAGGCAAAGGATTCACAATATCTGCGGTCTAAATTCACCCTTTATTCTCCTCCCGTTGTTCCTGTCGTGTAGACTAAAGTGGTTAAGAAACAGACACGTTAACAAACGTCCTAAACTTAGAGAAAAAAAAAAAACATGTGGAAGAGAAGCGAGACGACAAAACCAAGGCCTCGAGATAAAAGAAAAGGAAGAGCAAAGAAAAGTGAAAAAAAAGCAGTTACGAGAAACAGGTGTAGATGACTACTATCATCACCACCAAAACCAAATCAACACATGATTGTGTAATGTTAAAAAACAAAACGATTTCTTAAAAAAATGTTATTTTTTTTCTAAACCTTTTGGCTCTAATCTGTTCTTTCAAAGCAAAAATTCTTTGGAAGAAGTTGTAGCAGGCAGCATGTAACAGAAGCAAAACAACATGGCCGTTTTCCAACCGACAGCGAAAGCTTTCCAACTATCAATGGAGCACTGGCTGGCCTTTCGCTCAAAAGCACGGTGTCTGACGTCAATCACTGAACGATCATACAAGTGGAATGACAAATAGCCGGTTGAAAATTCACACCCTGGATGACTGATGTAATACCCAGACTGTTGATAATGTGGGAGCAGCGCAACCGGCCGGCCACAGCGCTCATTTTCCTCTTCTTAACAGGCTGCCGATGCATGGTCTACATGACATTTTTAATGCTGTATTGACTGTTCACTTGATTGCATATGCAGCTGAACACGTGGAGGAAGAAGGCGGCAAGACATTAGGTGTACTTACACTCATCAGCAAATGTCAGGTAACTTGGTGTATTTCAAAAAAGGGAGAGGGCCGCCTGTGCAGCCACTTTACATCACATTTCATCTTAGGTTGAATTTCCCCTCGCTTCCACTTCCAGGCGTTTACTAAGTGTTTTGCACTAGACTCTCTTTGCATGTAAATCTTTTCGTTTTTAGTCATTCACATATCAGTTCTCTAAGCACTAAACCCAGCACAGTGTGGTTTCATAACTTAAATGCGCCTTAGCACGTATGGTCTAGTCCGTACGCAGTGACGTCTCTTTGTTAAAACAGAAACTGAATTTCCAACATGGTGAAAGCAGCACAGTGCTGCTCTCAGAACTGATCATCAAAGTTCTCTGAAATAAAAAAAAAAATGGCAGAGTACAGAGAGAGAGAGAGAGAGAGAGAGAGAGAGAGAGAGAGAGAGAGAGAGAGAGAGAGAGAGAGAGAGAGAGAGCGGGAGGGAGAGAAAGTGGCGTTGTACATCAAGCACAAACTGAGACCCTCCTTCTCTCCCAATCCCCACCCTTCATCATTCTATCATATGGATCCTCTTTCCCTCTCCGTCAGCGATCATAATGGCATTGCAATCAGAACCGCCATTAGAGATTTGTCACCTGTTATTGTTTATTGCCAATAATGATGAAATAGCTTGGAATGCTGACTCTGATTGCAATGCCATGGTGATAGCCGACGTGGACAATCGATAAGATGGAAAAGAAGAGGAGGAGAAGAAAAAGAAAGAAAGAAAAAGAAAGAAAGAAAGAAAGCAGAAGAGGAGGAGGGAGGAGGAGGAGGAAGAAGAAGAAGAAGAAGAAGAAGAAGAAGAAGAAGAAGAAGAAAAGAAGAAGAAGAGAACGCGAAGTGTATGAGAAGAAAACGAAGAGGTGAGGTTGGGAGAGGGGCAATGATGAGGATGAGGAAGAAAAAAAAAAAAACAAACAAAAAAAACAACCACCAAAGAGAGAGGAGGAGGAAGAGCAAGAGTACAGGAGCAGACCACAACTTACGTAAGCATTAAATACTCTCCCCTACCCCGCACTCCCAACACCCCCGTGCCTCTCCCGTCAAAATTTTGTGGATCAATCATGCCATCCCAGCCAACTATCACGGTAATTTTGCTGTCAGACACCGTCACTCAAAAGTTTGTCATTGCTGTTTTTAATCGGAAATAATGATGAAATACTATATTTCAGATGTTGGTGAAGCTGGATTCCAAAGATACTCAACAAGATTCAGAACGAGAAAGGAGAGGAACAGAGAGAACAGGATGACAGGAATGAAGATAAGGAGAAGGAGGAGGAGAGGAGGAAATAGAAGAGAGAAAGTCGTTAGGAGGATCATCTCAGGATTATCAATCCTGTAGACTGAGATGCCTGCGCACTAAAAGGATCAGTATCCTCCTGGCTAGTTCACAATCAGCGCGTATCTCTCTAAGAGTCAGTGCGGTCTTCCTGTCTGACCTCTTTGACCTCAGATCGTGGACAGAAAGAAACTACATCAAGGAAACGTTAAGAAAAAAAGAGAGCGAGGAGAAAAACGACAAGGAAAAGAACAGACATCAAGCAGAAGAGATGAAACGTGAGGGGAGAGAGAGAGAGAGAGAGAGAGAGAGAGAGAGAGAGAGAGAGAGGAGAGAGAGAGAGAGACAGAGGCAGACAGACAGACAGACAGAGAACTTGGAAAAGAAGAATACTGTGAAAGAGAAAGACAACACGAAGAAGAAAAGAAGAGCAGAATGAGTAGGAGACACAGAGGGAGGAAAAGCCAGATCGCTGCTGAGAGGGAGGAAACTGGTGGATTACTCATGATATCTACTATCTGAAGGTGCCCTCTGTTCTCATCCCTCTCCTTGTACTACTCTTGTACCTCGGAGTAATCAACAAAGAAGCTCTGGGAATCGTGCAAAATAGACAAGCACAAAAGAAGAGGAGGGGGACGAGAAAAGAAAGAACTAAAAGGATATCACCGTACAGGACATAAAGGAAAAGAGAAGCCGAAGAAAAGTAAAGACTTAGGGGGAAAAAGAAGCAGAAGAAAAACAAAGACATAGAGGGAAAAAAAAAAGAAGCCGAAGAAAAGTGAATGCGCAGTAAAGGAAAGAAAAACGAAAGCGACTATCACCACCGCCAAACCAAATCACTACTCAAGAAAATGACCTTAAAGAAAAATGTCAACTGACAGTGACCTTTTAGATCTAACCCATGCACCCCAGTAACAAAAAAAAGCCCTTCAGAAATAACGGAACGCCTGCTGCAGGCACGATATCATAGTAAGGCAATGAAAACGTCCATTTTCTACGCGGAGGCGAAAACTTCTTCCCAGACATTTCTGCTACGATTTGCGCACCGACTGTCCAGCAGGGTGCACGGTGTCTGAAGCGAACTCACAAAACCAATCACAAGTGAGGAATGATGAAAGCCGGGTTGGAAAGTTATTGTCTGTGCGAGTGATGTGACACGCATTATGTGAAGGGTAACAGACCGGTCACACCAAGCATCTTCCTGGTTTGGGTGGGGGTGGGGGGAATGGGGTGGGGGAGCTGCGGCCCTACGTTAATTTCAAATACTAGTACTATGCTTGTTGCGTTCCTCAGACAACCATCCAGCTTCTGTGGTCATGGCAGGGTGTCTTTCAGCGCAAATATTTCTCCTGCCGTCTGGAAATTCTGTGCGAGTAGCTTTCTCTTTTCTGCCACACTGTGTTAACTTTCTTAGTCAACTGCTGGTTTCCTTTACCGTCGTCTACTATTCTTCGAACCCTGTGGGACCATTCTACTGCTTGTGTTTTGCAGACTCTTGGACATGTTTCTCCTTTCGCAATTTATGACATGCCGCCCTTTTGATAGCTCTTTGGTGATTAGGTGGTGAACATTGAACTCGCTGTCCAAAACGGTCTCTAGCTGTCTTTCGAGCAGTGTCTGTTTCTGTATGACTTCTACTTGAACTTTTTGTTACGTGTGAAACATTTTCTAAAAATTTTACCGCTTTTTTTTTTTTACTTGACGTGAATATCAAGGGACATGTATAGCAGTGTCAGTACCACTTGCTTTACCTTAAGAATGCACATAGTTTGCTGCAATGTCATTGCCTTTGTCGTTAGTTGATCATATTTGCCTTCGTTACTTTTCAAGATTCCTCCATTTTTTCCCTGAGGACGCCATGTTTGGATGGCTAGGCTGTGATAACAAAAGACTATAAATGTTTACAAGCCAATATTTCTGCTCACCAGTAAAAGCCCGATGACTTTATTCACAGGGAATGAAGATTCGTGTATAGACTGTGTCTGATCAACTAACCACGTGGACATCCACGATCCATCTTCCGAGAGTGACTTTCTTCTCTTTCCAACATGGAGAAAGCAATAGAGTTTTGCTCTCAGAACTGCTCATTGGAAACTGTTTGAAATAAGGCAGAATAAGGGGACAGAGAACAGGAAAATGAAGGACGAGGAGGAGAAGAAGACGAAAAGGAGGTCGTAAGAGAACGGGAGGAGAAACAGAAAGAAAAGTAAAGGGAGGGTAATAGCCAGACATCATAAAACACCCTATCCTTGCGTCTCCATTCTAATGTCCAAGTGGAAAATGGAAGATGACTAGACTTCAAAGAGAGGCAGACGCCACAAAAAATGCCAGCTTACGGCAGTATTTTAAATTCAACCCATAAGTCTTCCAGGAGACACAATAAACCAAAATCCATGACCATCATGCACTTAGTACACATCAAACAGCAACAAGGGGTTCTGTAGGAAAGAAAAAGATGCGCAGTAGAAAGACAAAGAAAGAAAACAAGCTGAAGGTATGAGTAGCGCTGTGCAATGCAGAAGGCAATATGCCCTCCAAATTTCCAGAGAGAAATTTGCACAGACAGAAATGTGTTGCGACATACAAGACAACCCCCCCCCCCCCCCCACCCCCCCAGCCCCCCCCCCTCCCCCCCCCCCCCCCCCCCCCCGCCCCCCCCCACCCCCCCCCCACCCCACCCACCCCCCCCCTCCTTTCCATCCTCTCATACCCCGATACTTCAGCAACTTGCTGTGTGCGCGGTATGACAGAGCGGGCGAAAACTCTTTTTCGCCAATTTTTCTGCCATCCATGGCCTTGGGCTCGAGCGCCCAGCGTCTACTGTCAAACGCACAGACAAGCCAGCCATGAGGAATGATAACTGCCCGTGGAAAGGTCACGTCTGTGAGAGTGATGCAATACCCAGACTGTTGACAGTATGATACAGTGTGGACCGACCGGCCACGCCACTTACTTTTCTTTTCTTTTTCTTCTGTGGCTGCGAAGCCTGGATCCACACATCATATTTACACATTAATTTCACTATTCTTTCGTTTGCATACTTAGCTGAACACTGCGAAGGGGGTGTGGGTGTGCACCGAGGTATCAATATTAACGCTAAATCTGTAGAAATCGGGTAACTGAGTGCATTTCGTTGAGGAAGAGGATTGTATGTACGGCTGCTTTTGACTTGGCGATGACGGCAAACTACTTCTGATGATGAGTTTCTTTCCCTTCTCTTCCACCTCCGGGCCTCTGCGAAATCTTGTCTATGAGACTCTTCCCAGACTCTCCAGATCTCTTGTGCACCGTGATCTCACATGAGGCTTAGTGGATACGGTGTAGCGTACAGGAACTAGTCCATATGCAGTAACGCCTCCTGGTTGTATCTTTCAGTTTAGGGGAAGCATTATAGAACTGCTCTCAGGACCGATCACCGAAATTGTTTGAAGTAAAAATCAACATGGCAGAGGGTAACAAGATGGAAACAGAAGAAAATCAAGATAAAAAGATCACGGAAGGAGACAGGGACAGTGCGACTAGAAAGCAAGATTATCCCCGTCCTCCCTCACTCCTCACCCTCCGGACCCCTTCTATCCTACAGACCCTCATCAATGCTCCTCTCTGCTCGCTGTACTCAAGGCCTTGCTATCGTTCAGATGTCTGTCTCTCATCGTTTCTCGCCAATAATAACGGAATAATTCTGAATGTGGGGTTCTGATTGCAATGCCACGGTGATAGCTGACTGAGACGGATATCATAAGACAATCAATAAGAAAAAAAGAAAAGACAGAGAAGGAGGAAAACGAGAAGAAAACGGAAAAAATAACAGAGGAAAAATGAGGACAGGAGCTAATAACAGCGTATGCCAGTACTGAGAATTTACCTGCCCTCCACTCCACCCTTTTTTTTTTTTATTCCCCTTCAGCATCCCTGTTCACCATACCTCCTTCCTTCTGTCTTGTGGATGCATCATTCTTTCTGAGCCAGCTTTCATCATGGCATTTCCCATCAGAACCATCATTAAGACAGGTGTCCCTTGTTCTTGTTTATTGCCGAGAATGATGCAATAGTTCTGAATGTCGGTTCTGAATACAAGGGTGACAGCCAGGGTGACAGCAGACAAATGAGATGGATTCTGCAGACAATGAGATGGATTCTGCAGACAATCTAGAAATAGAAAGAAACAATGGGGAGGAGGGGGAAGAGAGGAGGAGGGGGGGGGGGGGGGGGGGCAGACGAGGGAGGAGAAGAGAAGAAGAAGAGAATGAGAATGATGGTGAGGGGAAACGATAGGAACACAGAACAGATGGCAGTGTATGCAAGTACCTGGTAACCTCCCCCCCCCCCCCCCCCCCCCCCCCCAAATCTTCCCCGTCCCTAAAACCTTCCACCTCAAGTCTCAGCCAAGCTATCATCATAGCATCTATATAAGAACCGTCATTAAGAAATTTTTTCACTTGTTATTTTTTCTCACCGATACAAATGGCAGAGTTCTGAATGGCGAGTCTGATAGCAACTTCGCTGTGAACGCTATACAAGATCGATTCCAAAGACGATCAACAAGATGAATAAGAGGAGGCGGAGGAGGAGGAACAAGAGGACAGGAATCAGAACAAGGAAGAGGACGGGGAGGAGGGAATAGGAATAGGGGGGGGGGGGGGTTGTCTTTATTAGTATCGTCTCAGACCTCTCAATCCGGCGAAACGAGCTGACTGCCTACTCAAAGAGCATCAGCACCCTCTCGGCTAAACCGTAGTCAGTACCTATCTCTGCCGGCCAGCAGGGTGTTCCAGTCAGAAAGCCTCTGAACTATGCCAAGGCGGTGGTGAAGAGAAGGACAAAGAGGGGAGAGGAAGGTAGCGCAGAAAAAAAGGGAGGAAAAAAAAGGAGGATGAGGAAAAGAAATAAAAAGAGCCGGTTAAAGAGATAAATGGAATGGAGGAGTGGGAGGAAGGGTATGGATGGGAGAACAACACAAAAGCACTTGATAAAAAAGAATGTGCGGAAAGGAAAAAGAGGATGCAAAGAAGAAGAAAAGCAAAAGGAAGAAGAGGGTAAGTAGGAGAAACAAAAGGAACAGAAGAATACAGTGGATAGATGAGTATTAAACATCCCGTGTCCGAGCTGGCTCTACGTTGTTCTTCCTCTCTTATGCTAACCATGCAGACCAAAGTGAATGAATAAAGAACATTGGCAACTGTCAAAAACAGATGAAGATGAAAGGAAGGAACGGGAGAGGAAAAATCAAGGACTGAATGGAAGAGATCAAAGCGAGGACATGGGGAAGAACACCTGAAGAATAAATAAATGCGAGGAAAAATGAAGAAAGGAGTAGAAGAAGGAACGAAGAAGACAGCGACCATCACCACTGCCAAACCAGCATCTCTGATAGTCGATAAACAGAATGACTTTTAAGACAAATGTCAAACTACAGTGACCTTGTGGTTCTTCCCCATAGACAGCGACAGCGACCATCACCACCGCCAAACCAGCATCTTCGATAGTCGACAACAGAATGACTTTTAAGACAAATGTCAAACTACAGTGATCTTGTCGTTCTTACCCATATATTCCAACAACAAAAAAAAGTCGTTCACGAAAACCTTGCTGCTAGCACGATATCAGAGAAAGGTTACGGAAATGGCCGTTTTTATAGGCACAGGCAAAAATCATTGCCACTTTTCTTACATGAACAGTTCTCTCCATGTCTGAAGTGGACTGCATGTCTGAAAGTGAGGTGGGAAGCTGACTGCCTGGACCAATCATAAGCGAGGCTGTCGGCTGTCGGCTGACATCTATGTGATTAATTTGTTGTTTGTGTTCTCACATGAACTGTGCAGTTTATCACGACCGTTCATATCAGTTACTTTCCTGTTGTTGTAGGGCTGTCGGCTGTCGGCCAACATAAAGTCACAGTGCTGTGTTTTTTGTTTGTTTCCTCACATTTCCAATATACAGAAGGCAGCATACTTCTCTAAGACCTGGCCTGAATGCATGAAGTGTTTGACGTAAAGGACGTGAGATGCACTCTGTTCAACGTTTTTTCTGGCAGAAAGAGCAACTGTCTAGACCTGACTGAAGTGTTTGACGTAAAGGAGTGAGATCTGGAACAAAATGATAAGGGGGAGGAGAAGGAGAAACACGAAAAATAACGAACCAACTCGAAAAGGTTAAGAACCAGGCCAGTGCCGTTTGGTCACAAATTGCACCCTATCCAACGCTCCGTCCCCTCCTCACACACTCAATATTCAGAAGGGAGCAATCATTCTTTTTCTCAGCCAGTTTCTATCTGGCACTGCTGTCAGAACCATTATTCAGGCGTTCGGCATTTGCTATTGTTCATCGACAACACCGATGATCCTCTCTGATGGGTCTGATAACAATGACACGATGGGAACGACTGAGATGGACTCCAAGGCCACTCGAGAATAATAACAACAACAAAAGTAATAATAATGATAATAATAATAATGCCGTGATGATGATGATGATGATGATGATGATGATGATGAAGAAGAAGAAGAAGAAGAAGAAGAAGAAGAAGAAGAAAGAAGAAGAAGAAGAAGAAGAAGAAGAAGAAGAAGAAGAAGAAGAAACACAATAAGACGACAACAACAAGAAAGAATGAAGCGAGGAGACCCACTGTCAGTCAGCTGTTACCATGGCATTGCCCTGAGAACCGTCATTCACAGACACCCGTCGCTTTTCCAGGTAAAAAAAAAAACAGAGTTCAAAATGACAGCTTTGACCACAGAACCATGAGCAGACTGTCTGAGACGGTTTCCAGAGACAATCAACATGATGAAGAAGAGAAAAATAAAAGAGCAGAAATAGAGGGATAAAAAAGAGGGTAAAGGTAAGGATGGGAAGAAAGAAACACAGGGAGGAGAGTGAGAACAGCAGTAGGGGGGGGGGGGGGGCAGTCCAAGTAAAGTCTCAGACCTCTCAATATGGGCCGACTGCCCAACCGAGGGCATCTGCATTGCCTTATCGAATGCACACTCGGTGTACATCTCTGTCAGCCAGCACGCTATTGCTGTCAGAATTCTCTGACATCGACGAATAAAAAGAAAAGGCAGAGAGGGAGAAGAAGACGAAAGGAAAAGCAGCAGAGGATGAAACGCACGAAGGCGGACAGGCAAGAGTGGCGAGGAAAAAGAAAAAGACCAGACGAAAGAGGATGAAAGGTGGAGGCGATGGAAAGAGGACGAAAGATAGGGAAGACTTGCGAATAGAAGAAGACATATGAGGACAAGAAAGAAGAGAAGAAAGGATAGAAGAAAACGAAGATGACAAAGGGAAGAAACAAAGAGAGGAGAATAATTCTGAGACGACAAAAGAGGCAGGGCTACTTTTGTCTGAAATCACTCTTTCTTCTCCTTCCTTCCCTTGTTCAAATCTAGTAGCCTACACCAAAGCAGTCAATAAACAGGCGGACTGATAAATGTTCAAGACATAGAGCAAGATGGAAGAGGCGGAGATCTGAAAGAACTCAGAAGAGAATATCTACGACATGAGGAAAAAGAAAAAGAAATGCAAAGAAGAGTGAACGACAAGAAAGAAAAGTTTGGAAGAATAGGAGCAGAGGACTATTACCACCACCACCCACACAAATCAACACCTTTAATGTTAAAAAAAAAACTTCAAAAAATGTCAACTTACAGTAACCATTTAGTTTTACTCTACATCTTCAAAACATAGTCCATAAAAAAAAAAAAACTTGTCGCAGAAAGGATATGGGTAAAGACCAACAAAACGACATTTTCTAACCGACATCGAAAGCTTTTATGCCATACGGGCCATCAGCTGAGACATCCTACACCAGAACTCAATTCACTGGCTAATCGGAAAAAAGGAATGATGAATACCAGGACAAAGGTTCTTGTCTGTCTGAGTGATGTAATACCCTGACTGTCTACAATGCAATGCAGTTTAACCGACCAGCCGCAACACTTATTTTCCTCTTCTTCGTAGGCTGATAATACACGGTAATACCCTATATTTTAAATGGCACTGATTGGTCAGTTGCTTGCATAACGATACCTAGATGAGCATGTGAATAAGGGAGAGGGAAGGGGAGGGGTCTAACCGGTGTCCTCACCCTCGTTAGCAAATATACGGTAATGTTAAGGAAGGGGATTATGTGTATGGCTACTTTTGAATTAACATGAGAACAGTCACACTCCATCTTGGCTGATCTTTCCCCAGTCTTCCTGTTCTAGGCATCTGCTGAGTCTTGTGCATAAGGACATCTTTCCACCTCTTTTTCGTTATAGTTTTTCATTTACTTATGTCTCTAGCAGTAAACCCTGTACATAGTGGCGTAGCGTATATGGACTAATCCGCACCCGGGAGAAAGCAGAAAAGAGCTCCTCTCAGAAGTGATCTCCAGAACAGTTTGAAATACAAATAAAGACGGCGAAGAACAGGCGTGTGAAGAGAGAACAAGAACACGCGCGAATGAAGAGGACGGTAGAAGCAGTAGAAGGAAATGACTGCGTATATGAAGCGTAAACTGACATTCTCCTTCTTCCCCAAGCTCCATCCTCCATCGTTCTATCGTTTGGATCCTCCCTTCCTTCTCACCCAGCTGTAATCATGGCTTTACAATCAGTATCGCCATTCAACAGGGTGTCTCCTGTTCTTGTTGATAACGTGTAGAATGTCCACTCTGCAATGCTGTGGACGTAGCCAATGAAGATGGGTTCCAGAGAATTGATAAGATGGAAAAAAAGACATGAGTAAGAAGAAGAAGAGGAAGCAGAAGAAAAAGGAGGAGGAAGGGGGAGGAGGGGAGGGGAAGGAGGAGGAGGAGGAGGAAGAAGAAGAAGAAGAAGAAGAAGAAGAAAGAAGAAGAAGAGGAAGCGGAAGAAGAAGAAGAAGAAGAAGAGAAGAGAAGGATTATGAAAAAGAAGAGGATATAGAGGAGGAGGAAGAGTCAAAGAAGAAAAGTACGACGGAGGGCAATGACGATCATGACGAGAAACAGAAGAAAAGAAATGAGAAAAAGTATGACGATGAAGAGGATGGGCAGAAGCAGATGACAGAGAATGCAAATAACAAATGTTCCTCCAATGCCCTATCCCCAGTTCTTTGCACCCTCCTGCTTCCCTTCTCAAAGTCTTGAAGACCAATCATGCCACCCTAGCCAGCCATAATCGTGGCACTGCTGTCTGAATCGTCTGTCAGCAGTTTGTCACTGCTATGTTTATGGCCAATGATGATGTTTTGGTTCTGATAGCAATGCTATAATGGAACCTGTACAAGATGGAAATTAAAGACAGGTTATAATAGCAATGCCATAATGGAAGCTGTACAAGATGGATTTAAAGACAGCTAACAAAAGGAACAAGGAAAGGCCGAAGAGAAGAAAGAAGAGAGAAGACAGGCATGAGGGCAAGGAGGGGGAGGAGGAGGCAGGGTGGTGGAAATGGATGCGTGAAGAAGTCGTTACGATTATCGTCTCAGACCTCTCAATCCTGCGGATCATAGTCCTTGTCTACTTAAAGCATTAACATCTTCTTGGCTAATCCACAGTAAGTGCATATATTTGCCATCCTGCAGGATATTCCTGTCAGGATTCTCTGCAATAAGACGATGGAAAGAACGGAAAAGAGGAGGAGAAAGAAGGGCAGAAAAATAGGAGATGAGAAGAAAGATGATGTGGAAAAAAAGACAGCAGGCAAAGGAGACGTAGGGAGATGAGAAGATAGAGGAGCTGATGAGATTGGGTAGTTGAACGGACAAACAACAACAACAATAACAATAACAACAAAAGACTTAAGAAAAAGAGAGTATGCGGAAAAGAAAAAAAAATGCAACGAAGAAAAGAAAATAAAGAGAAGAATGAATAGGAGAAACAGAGGAAGGATAAATGAGTAGAGGGCAAGGAAGCTAGAGACTAATGTCTGAATTTTCAAATTTGCCCGCTGTTCTCTTCCCTCCTCTTTTACTAATCCTGCAGACCAGAATGGTTGACAAAGAAATATATTATATATACCGCTAACTGTTAACAGACGAACACAAAAAGAATAGAAGCAGGGCAACAAAAGACAGGGCTAGTAAAATCTGGAGAGCAAGGCAAAGGACATAGCGAAAAAAGCGAAGCAGCAGAAAAATATATGCAAGGAAGAAGAACGAAGGAGCCAAAGAAAGAGTCACTCTAAGCTGATATTTTTTTCTGAAAGGTCATTCTTTTCTAGAAAATTAGCGAGTTGGTTTGGTGACCTTTTACTTCTAACCCATACACTCAAATATGTGAATGACATAATGCCTAGACTGCAATCTCACTGATCAGTCACACACGTTATTCTCTTATTCATTTGGGGCTGACGGTTTACATTGAATCTAAAGGTTGTATTATTCCTC
This sequence comes from Conus betulinus, assembly GCA_016801955.1. Taxonomy (NCBI): domain Eukaryota; kingdom Metazoa; phylum Mollusca; class Gastropoda; order Neogastropoda; family Conidae; genus Conus; species Conus betulinus. The sequence goes on along the minus strand of JADBJO010002011.1, from coordinate 193,252 downwards.
CAACCACCCCCTTTCTTCTTGTTCTCTCTCTCTCTCTCTCTCTCTCTCTCTCTCTCTCTCTCTCTCTCTCTCTCTTTTCTCTTCTCTTTCTCTTCCCTTAAACTGTCCTGTCTCCCCCCATTCCTCCTTTAGACACTGTCATCCTCTTGTGGCCTGAAAAAGACACTTCGACGAAAATTCACTTCTCTGTTTGGTAACGCATTTGAACTAAGCATTACTCTGACCTTGTTTTACGTGTTAATCTGCACTTGTGACTGGTTCTCGTAACGCTACGGTCCTCTTCATTCTTCTACTTTTCTTGTTCGTGTTCATCACAAGTGTTCACTGAGAGATACCTGCTATATCTACCATCATACCACATGCCAAATGATTGGGTGTATTTGACAGGGGGAGAGGATTGTGTGTACGGCTGTTTGACAGGGGGAGAGGATTGTGTGTACGGCTGTTTCTAAGCTACATGCTATGTGGCCACCCACATTCCCCCTTCACACAGTATGTTTTTACCTTCCCACGCCGAGAAGGCAGCACGATACTGCTCTCAGACGTGGCCATGGAGTTGAACAGTAAAAGGAAGATCGTGGATTGGAAAATGAAGGAGAAAGACGGGGACAAGAAAAAGAGAAATGGAAAATAGAACAGGTGGAGAGACTGCGTGAAAAATAAAGTGTGGGGACAGCAATCGGCAAAACTGTCATCGTAAATGTCCGCCTTCCCTTCTCCACTTTTATCTCGTTGACCAAAGTGACTGCCAAGCAGAGGCACTGGCAACTGTCCAAACCAGAAGTGGAAAGTGGAGGATGAATGGAAGCACTGGAAAGAGAACGACCGCACAATAAGGACGGCAGGAAGCAGACGACGAGGAGAAGAAACAGAAAGATGAAGGAGGACACAAAAAGAAAAGAGCAGGAGACAACCATAGTTACCACTGTCATCACCAAAACCACCAACATTACTGTTCAACAGGACGACCTTTAAAGAAAAGCTAACTTCTGACAAACTTTCAGAGTGAATCCATAGTCTTCTGCCAGACACAGGAGACATAGTCCGTGTACCACATTCAGTTAGCCCACATGACACAGCAGCAAGATACGATCCACGAGGGAAAAAATGCCGAAAACTAAACAAAGCACAAGAAGACAGGCGACAAAAAGGAGAACGATATATGAATGGTGCTGTTCTATGGCAGTGTGCTCCCTCCATGAACAGCAGAAATTTGCTATGACCTACAGTGCCGCCCCATAAACTTAACAAAACAAAGCATGTCTTCACCTCTTCTGTGTGCACAATGTGGTGGAACAGCTAAAATCCATTTCCCCGACTCTACTATCATCAAAGGTGTACTGACTGGCATTTAGTCCGATGCATGGCGCCTGAAGTGAACTCATGGGCCAATCATTGGCAAGGAAGGAAAATGCCAGGTAGCTTACTTATCTTCTGTGTGAGTGAAATACTCCCACAGTCAACAAGTTGGAGCAGACGGACAGAAACATCACTTATTTTCCTTTTTGTTTGCAGCAGCTGGTTTACCTTTAGCGTAGTTAGTATACATCGAATTTTTATTCATTTACTAATGTGTTTATTTATTCATTCATTCGTTTTCTTGTCCTTTTTTATTTATTTTATTATTACTTTTATTTATTTATTTTTTTTTTTTTTTGGGGGGGGTGTTTGGAGGGGGGTGGGGGGGGGGGGGGGGGGGGGGGGGGGGGGGTGACGCCCAATTAGTTTACCTTTCGATTTTTTAGGTGCTGTTAGTGTACTTGTGAACTTTCTTTCGAATTTGCATTTGAATCTTTTCTCTTGGATTTGACAGTTTACATCTGAATCTTTTCTTTGGCTTTGACAGTTTACATTTGAATCTTTTCTTTGGCTTTGACAGTTTACATTCTTTGACAGTTTACATTTGAATCTTTTCTTTGGCTTTGACAGTTTACATTTGAATCTTTTCTTTGGCTTTGACAGTTTACATTCTTTGACAGTTTACATTTGAATCTTTTCTTGGCTTTGACAGTTTACATTCTTTGACAGTTTACATTTGAATCTTTTCTTTGGCTTTGACAGATTACATTCTTTGACAGTTTAAATTTGAATCTTTTCTTTGGCTTTGACAGTTTTTACATTCTTTGACAGTTTACATTTGAATCTTTTCTTTGGCTTGACGGTTTACATTCTTTGACAGTTTACATTTGAATCTTTTCTTTGGCTTTGACAGTTTACATTCTTTGACAGTTTACATTCGAATCTTTTCTTTGACTTTGACGGTTTACATTCTTTGACAATTATATTTGAATCTTTTCTTTATTTTTGACAGGTTACATTCCTTGACAGTTTACATTTGAATCTTTCTTTTGGCTTCGACAGTTTACATTTGAATCTTTTCTTTGGCTTCGACAGTTTACATTTGAATCTTTTCTTTGGCTTCGACAGTTTACATTTGAATCTTTTCTTTGGCTTCGACAGTTTACATTTGAATCTTTTCTTTGGCTTCGACAGTTTACATTTGAATCTTTTCTTTGGCTTTGACAGTTTAGATTTGATTCTTTTCTTTGGCTTTGACAGTTTACATTTGAATTTTTTCTTTGGCTTTGACAGTTTAGATTTGATTCTTTTCTTTGGCTTTGACAGTTTACATTTGAATTTTTTTCTCAGGCTTAGTTTACATATGATTTTTTGGAAGTGGCACTGTCAGTTCACACTTGGAATCTTTTGTTTGGTACGTAAGGCTACATTTGCATCTTTTCTCTTGAATGTTTGTTTACATTTCGAATTTATTCTCGAGGGATCACAGGTCACACATGTAGCTATTCTTCGGAACTGTTGATTACATTTAAACCTTTCCTTTGAGGTGTTAGTTGACACTTGAATTCTTCTTGTTCTTGTTCTTTTTTGTTTGTTTGTTTGTTTGTTTTTTTGCACCGTTAGTTTACAATTTCGATGGGGCATTACTTTACATTTGAATCTTTCCTTTGGGGTGTTGATTTACATTTCATCCTTTTCTTTGTGGATTCTGTAGTTGGCGTCCAGCTCTCCTTTTTTTTTTTTTTTTTTTTTTTTTTTTTTTACATTAGAATTCTTTTACTTTTGTGTGTTTTTTTCCGTCATGGTGCATTCAGCGCCTTGCTACTTTCATACAGACAAACAAAACAGTCTGATTTTATAGGACAGGAATCAGGACCGTTGCAAGCAGAAAAAAAAAAAAGAAGAAGAGGGTGCTGATAAGGACAAGGAGAACAAAAGAAGAGTTACAGTAGAAAAGAAGTAAACGGAGGGTAAAAAACAGAGAACAAGAGAAAGAGGTGAAGTGAATAAAGGGGAGGAAGAGGAGGAAGATACGTCAACATGCATGTAATCTTCCATGGCCTCTGTCAGCCTCAATCCGCGCTGTATAATTACACATCAAGGTGACTGACAAACGCTGCTCGGGCAAACTGTCCAAAAGAGAAGAAGGAAGAGGAGGAGGAGGAAGAGCAGAAGAAAACAATCATTTCTGCGAAGCCGAAAGCACACATTTGGAGGCTACGATCACACACGCACGCGCGCGCGCGCGCGCGCGCGCACGCACACACACACACACACACACACACACACACACACACACCTTCACACACACACACACACACACACACACACACACACACACACACACACACACCCTGCCCTGCTGCCGCCTTCTCACCCGTCCATTGTTGTTCCCTCCTCACTTCCATTAGAGCGACAATATTTTCATTCACTCGTTCTGATGCGAGTGTAATCTGACTCCAACAAAATAAACAGCGTAAGTTTATTATGAGATTACAAACGAAAAGGAAAAATGTCCTTTCAGTTAATATTTTAATTATACGTCCAGTAACGACTGACTTTCTAAGCTAAACGAATACAGCAAAGAAACGAACGAACAAAATTTTCTAGGCTTGCTCCACTATGTCGATGACTTCAGCCACATTAAATAAACATAAACAAACATAGATTGAAAAAAAATCACGAAGTACGTACAACGGTAGTACGACAAGTATGAGGCAGAGAATTTACACACACACACACACACACACACACACACACACACACACACACACACACACAGAGAGACAGACAGACAGACAGACAGACAGACAGACAGAGAGACAGACAGACAGACAGACAGACAGACAACAGAGACAGAGACAGAGACAGCGTTTTGACGTGAACATGTCGCCGTTTCCTTCGAGCACACACTAACACCCAGTGAAAACCGCACTGGCTACCATTCACACAAAAGAATGAAACCGCATCCACCACCCTCAGAGCAATTAAGACCTACTGAACCTGTCAGCCTTCTACAGTAGAAGGTATCCGAATCCATCCCGTGCCATCCACTGGCTGAACCGTCTGGCAATATTCTGACGGTAGAAAAAGCGGAGGGGGTTCCATCCGAGAGCAGGTGGTGTCTGAATGGACAGCGTTAATTGACTTATCACTGTTTAACGTCGTAATTTCGGTCGGAGCCAGCTTTGTGGCTCAGACGATATGTACGGACGTATACAGCCTGGACTGACAGCGTGTTTGTATCTTTTTCCAAAACTAAAAGAACTGTCGAAATGGGGAAGATGTGTTCAACTTTTGCTGTTCATGTTTTCAGTCTCACACACACACACACACGATAATCTGATTGTTCAACTTGTCTCCAATGTATTGTAAATGAAGTACTGCTGTGTGAGAACGTGCAATCACACACACACACGCATACACACACACACACACACACACACACACACACACACACACACACACACACGTACGTAGGCCTACATGCCAACACGCAGGCGAGCGCGCACACAGACACATACACACACACTCTCTCTCTCCCTCCCCCCCTTCTCTCTCCCTCTCTCTGTGAATAGGAAGACATTATAACAAAAAAGCAAACAAAAACAAACGGAACTTATTTTATCTATCATACGATATGTCAAAAAACACGACACGAAATAAAAACACAAATCGTCTAAAAACAAAATAAGGAGAGAGAGAGAGAGAGAGACCCGAGAGAGAGAGAGAGAGAGAGAGAGAGAGAGAGAGAGAGAGGGAGGGAGAGAGGGGAGAGAGAGAGAGAGAGGGCCGGACGGAGAGAGAGAGAGACACAGAGAGAGAGAGAGAGAGAGAGAGAGAGAGAGAGAGAGAGAGAGGAGAGACAGGATCTGATATTTACAATATGTGGATTTTTTTTCTTCAAGACTCAACCAAAATAAAACACTCTTTCCAATGTGCTCAGAACAGACTTAATTTTGTTAAAAGCTGCAGACTTTTCTACTGGAAACAAAACACCCTACTGGGAGGTGAGCTGAATTCATTCCTTTGAAAGCTGTACACTCCTCGGCGAAAAAAAAAAGATCTGCTGGACACATAAAGATGCCAGAGACTCTACTAGAATCAAATAGACACCTCCATAAAGAGAATGAGGTCAGAAACGTAAACTATACTAAGCACAAAAAGTAAGCAGTCGATTTTTTTTTAAATCTGACTTTGAGAACAGCAAATTAACAGACGAACATTTCTTTGTCTTTCGAAAAGTGACTTAAAATTTTTCCTTGACGTTTAGCACCCTGTGTTAACTACTAATTTCTATGGCTTGATCCTTGTCTCGCCGGCAAACACTAAGACGGAATATATTTGCGCGCACAGGATGTGCTTTAATGGAAATGTTACTGTTATCTCACATTATTAAACACCCGATGAAAACGTGCATCAAAATATATCAAGATGTGAATCGGGCCATATGAAGACCATACATAGATCTACTGGCATCAATTAAGAAATGGAAGCTACTGCCCACAGAAGAATGTAGAATCCACTTTTCTACAATGTTATGGCTTTTATCTTATTTTTGTTTGTTTGTTTGTATGTTTGTTGTCAATGTATGCATGTACCCACAGGACCTGGGATCGAAGTCTCACCCACGGCCTTAGGAAAACGTTGAAAATATACACATACATGAACTCTCAAGTGAACATTTCATCGGACCTGTCCAAAGCAGGGAACTGAACCCAGGACCTTTGGTTCAAGGAAACAATGCTTGACCCACCTGCCAAACCGGACCTCATGGAACACACACACACACACACACACACACACACACACACACACGCATATATATATACATATATATATATATATATATATATATATATATATATATATATATATGCGTGTGTGTGTGTGTGTGTGTGTGTAACAACAACAACAATAACAACAACAATAATTTAATTCAGTCTTTTCAGGCCATCTGGCCCATATGGACAGGAGAAGTGAAAGGCATACAGTTGTTCATAACATGGGGAGCATAGATACAGCACTACACATTTTTCCTGATTTTCAAACTTCCACATATATACAAAGCAACTCTGACAGCTAATTTTTCACTTAGGTTAGTGCATAACATTTGTACTTTGAAAGATGATGGGAAACGGTAGTAATACAGTGGTATATATTTCTTACGTAGTGACATATATCTGGGACACAACAAAACAGAAAGTGAACTACATCTTCAATGCTATTCATATTACAATATTTACAAACTGGATCAACAAGGGCTTTTCCATATCGGGGAATTCCATCTAATTTTAATCGGCTCGATCTTAGCAAGCAAATAGCTCGACGGTGTTCAAGATGACCTAACTGACTTATGTAACCAGCTCTTATAAGCTCTGGGTGATACAAACAATAGTCGCCTTCCTTCAAAACAGAATCATGCCAACACTGACGGAAATCATCTTGTAGTCTTTGCTTAAAAACTTTTTCAGAAAGTAGTCCAGATTGCCAACATTTTGCGTAGCCCAGACATAACCAAAGCCAAATTTACATAATAAAGTTCTTACTTGTGTCGCCCAGTTACGTCGTCTTCCGTTTCATCATCAGCATCACTAGCATGTCATAGCATTTTTTGGGGTATCTCTCGGTGGACAGAGAAAGGAGCCTGCCCCAGAACCTGATCATACACACGTAAGTATCTATGTAAATAGGAAATCTACCACATTCTTCGATTGCAATGTTATTTTTAACGTCCCTGCCAACTCCTAAGATCATTTTGCATATTTTAATTTGTACTTTTTCAATGGCCTCAAAACGCTGAAAACCCCATACCTCTGAACCATACAGCAGAAATGGTTTAATTTTAACATCAAATATCTTAAATACAATATCCATTGGTAATGACTGCAACTTAAAGAATAACCTTTTGACACCTGCAACCCGCTCGCACTGCTTTTCCTGATAAGTTATCAACACATTTTGTCCAGTTTAGTGTGGCAGAAAATATTACACCCAAGTAATTGTAATGAGGTTCGACTTCAATCTGCCTGCCAGCAAAGAACCATCGTTCATAATGCCTCAGAAATCCACCATTTTTAAAAACAACAACTTTTGTCTTTTCCATATTAACTTTGAGACCCCATCTATTGCAGTATTTTTCTAGGCATTCGATTTTCTTTGTAGGTCAATCACAGAATCAGAAACCAGTGCAATGTCATCTGCATACATCAAAAGAAGAATGCCTATTTGATCTGAAAAAACATCAATACCTCGTGTGTCGGAGTTAATCAAAGCAGTCTGCAATTCAGATATGAAAAGAGAAAATAACAAGGGACTTAGAATGCAGCCCTGCCTGACTCCTGACATACACTCAAAGTAATCAGTAATGTTGTACCCAACTCTAACTGCTGCTTTTACTTGTTTGTACATACTGGAAAGTGTTTGAAACATTTTCCCGTGAATCCCTTTGTGCAACAGAAGATACAATAAATTCGATCTTTCAATGCTGTCAAAAGCTTTAGAGAAGTCAACAAAAAGAGTATAGAAGCGCCCTCCTTTTTTAGTAAGGTATTTTTGAACCAATGACTGTAGTGAAAATATATTATCTGTCGTACTGTAGCCCTTTCTAAATCCTGCTTGAGCTTCCGGTATGTTTCCTGTTGCTTCAGTAAAATTTCTTAATCTGCTATTCAGAATTGTACTGTATAGTTTTGCTTATCGTATTTAACAGTGATATTCCTCTATAATTTTCGGTTTTTCTGTAGTCACCTTTTTTGAGAAGCGGAAAAATCAACCCTTTTGTCCAACTTTCCGGGTACGTGTGTGTGTGTGTGTGTGTGTGTGTGTGTGTGTATCATGATCGAGCTCACGGTGCCATATGAGAACAGAATGGAGGCAGCTCAAATCTACAAGACTGAAAAGTATTCTGATCTGGCAAACAGCCAGAGGAGAGAAGGCTATCAGGTCAAAGTCCTCACTGCAGACATGGAGCTTGTAGGAACGTCTGCATACAGCCTCATGAAGCAGGTCTCAGTTGCAGGGAGGGAAAAAAAAAAAACAAACCCCAAAAACAGAGCCCTGAAAGCAATGGCAGAAGCAGAGGTGTTCAAGGTGGATCTGGTCAAGGAGGAACAAAAGTGAACTTCATAAGGCTTAACTTTCCTACAAATATCAGGTGTCCCAGTGGCTCAGTGGTTAGTGCGCGAGTCATTAAGTGGAAAATGAACATGTCCAGAGGGTCATGGGTTCGAATCCCAGCCATGGCTCGTCCCAAGATGGGGAAAAGAGGGGCAGCAGAGGGACATCCGGAGTCATGAAAAGGGTGTGGCCCCAACCCCCCTAGAGTGTCAGGAGATATGGGGCCGAAAACACTTGTTTGAAGGGGGTTCCTCTTCTGAGGACTCTCTGCTGCCACGCTCTCCACGGTTTCTTTCTACTGTGTGTGTGGATATATATCTATGCATCTATCTATGTACACTGCCTGGTCACGTACATTTTTGTGCTGAGTATAACCTGCTGTACGGGTGGCAATTTTCCGACGTACTGATCCTCCACGTCTCGGCACCACTTCAAAGGTAGCTTCATGACAGAACATTGCGAGGGAGGATCCGAGGAAGGGGAAGAAGGTGGGTGGGAGGGGGTGGTGATGAGTGGAAGAAGAAATGAGAGATGGAGAGTGACTCTCGCTTTCTCCCCCCCCCCCCCCCCCCCCCCAATCCTTCCCTACCAGCCCTTCCGGAGGGTGGGGGGTCTGGGATTTTGGTGCTGGATTTGCCATTGGCAACCAGACCACGTTCGTATCCCTCCATCCTCACGCCATTTCATCTCCGGCACCGGCCGTAAAATTATACTGCTCCTGCTCCTGGGTGAAAGGTGGTGGGCTAACAACTTCCCTCACTTCAGATCTGCCCCGCGGCGTTATCCGTTTGCTTGATAAAAGCTTTTATGACAGCGCAAATTTACATTTTGACAGCGATAAGAGCAAACAAATAGATAACAAGTTTGTGAGCTGAAAACTCTCTCTCTCTCTCTCTCTCTCTCTCTCTCTCTCTCTCTCCGTCTTGATTTTTGGTAATTGATTTTCTGTTTATATTTTTTTCTCTTTCACCTCTGATGATTGTACATTTTAAACGTGTTTATACTCTGTATCCTTTATTTCTTTTCTTTTGTGGGCATAATGTAAAGAAAGTTTCAGCTTATCTACCAACCATCATTAAAAAATTAGTATTCTCTCTCTCTCTCCCTCCCCCCCCCTCACACACACACACACACACACACACACACACACACACACACACACACACACACACACACCTATGTGTAAGTCAACTCGCAAACTTATTTCTGTTTGTAGCTCTAGACTTTGATTGGAGTAAACTTACGAAACGTCTTTAGTCGCATACGTTTTTCAAATATTGACACAAAGGTGTTTCCATTGAATGCTTGATCAGTCTCATGTTTTCCATCACATTTCAAACGCTCTTCGACTGCGACTTCAGTAAATGTGGTCCGGGCAACCACGGGGATCGGACAAAGTAGAGTGTGAGAATTCGCGGTTTCTGTGTCACCAATCAGATAACGATAACATTTTTAAGTACGGAGACAAAATAACTGAAAAAAAAGGGGAAAACAAAGAAAAAAAAAAAAAAGGCTGAACAGGATTTGAAAAGATCTTTTTCTGGACCTTTCCTTCTTTAGGGCAACATTTATCTTGTTTGTGTCAAAAATTAGGCGGATTTTAAATGGAAAGAATCGGAACTTGAAACTGACTCGCTAAAACTCGGTGTTTGTATTTTGTTTTATTTCTGTCTCTTTTACTTACAGATATCTCATTTCGGGTTCCGTGATTCGTCCCACTGTGTAGATTTCTTTGCGATGTAGACACACAGAGCCCGCGACATACACATGTTGATCGCTGTTTCTGATTTGTAACGCGCGAGAACACCGCTCAGGCACAGATGTGCGCAAGTGCGTGTGCATACCCGTGTGTGTGTGTGTGTGTGTGTGCGCGTGCGCGCGCAAGCGCAAGCGCGCGCGCGCGCGCAGAGAGAGACAGAGAGAGAGAGAGAGAGGGAGGGAGGTGGGTTCAGTAAAACAGAATTCATTTCGTCTGCTCACGCAACACTTCAGATTGGCCTGTCTGCACCAGTGCCGCCAGTATTTTTTGAATGTAGTCTACACTGGCTGTACAACACAACACTGTCACAGTCTAAAGCCAGTCTTAATATGTGCAAACACATGACGGTTGCGTATGCTTTTTTCTCCGATCACTTTGCATAGCTAGATCTGATTCTACGTGACGTTATGCACATATGGGTGATTCCAATATTGTTAAATGAGAGAGAGAGAGAGAGAGAGAGAGAGAGAGAGAGAGAGAGAGAGAGAGCGCGCGCGCGCGCGCGCGTGTGTGTGTGTGTGTGTGTGTGTGGTGTGTGTGTCCCCCCCGACTGACTGTGTATGGACGCCTGCCTGCAGGATATGTTTCCGTGCATAACAATGCTTTCTATGGGAATGGCTTTGGGCTTTACTTTGATCTACCGCTCAAAAAGCACATCATTATGATCATTATTGCTCGTTGCTACTGATAGCAACATCTTTACAACCATCAACATCGTCATCTAGCTGTTGCTGCCGTGATGAAGCCCCCCCCCCCCCCCCCCCCCCCCCCCTCAATGTCATATTCTAAACGTAAACAAGAAGAAGATGACGCAAACGTCAAAAATTGTCCGGAGGGAAACGATTTCACCTCGGGGCTTATTTCTGGCATGTCGCACGCACGCGCCCAGGACCCCCGCATCTACCTCGACCTTGATGACCGTGTGACGCTGTCCTACTCTTTTCATCGGCGAGGCGCACGTGCTGGGCATGGATATGGCCATATCTGACTCGTTATTAGAGAGCTGGAGTGGCTAGAGTTCATTCCCCATCTCTCTGAGAACCGAGACAATCTCTCTGAGAACGAGAGAACCGAGACAATCTCTCTGAGAACCGAGACAACGGGCGGGAGTGGACTGATTTGGACTGGAGTGGTCGGTTGGAAAATGCAGCGTGGGAAGTTGGGTGGAATTGTATGTAGGCCTACACGTGTGTTGTGTGTAGAACATGCATGCATTTCTTGCGCGTCGAAGCCAACACATCATGCAGTAGTGTCGTGTAAGTAATTGCACTTAACAGCACAGTTTGATATCGTCTACAGCTGTATGTATTTAAAAAAAAAAAAAATTCTCGTCACAGCCGATCTGTCTTTGTAATGTTGGCAGCTTTTCTATATAAAAAAAAAAAAAAAAACACACGCACGCACATGCATACATACGTACATACGCACACGCACGCAAGCGTGAACAACACACACACACACACACACACGTCTGCATTCTGCACAGAAGAAATCCAACAAACCGAATGCTCATCTGTCTTGGCAGTTCAGGATTAATACCCAAACCTGCACACGCCTGGGAATGTGTTGCAATCATTTCTGCATTCTACTCTTCCCCACGTTTCCCAACTGTCCAAATGAAGAAAGCATTAAAGAAAAATCAGAAAAAAAAAACCCCTGGAAAATGACATTTTCTGTCGCGCGTGTTAAAACACATGCTGTACAAGAACCATGTGTTGATTCTCTTTTCAGACACAGTGGAGCAGATGCCAATATGCAGCGGACACGCGTGGGTGCGTATGTGCGTACGTGCGCGCGCGCGCGCGCGTACATGCGTGTGCGCGCGTGTGTCGCGCGCCTTCATGCGTGCGTGTATGTGTGTATGTGTGTGTGCGCGCCTTCATGCGCGCGTGTGTGTGTGTGTGCGCGCGCGCGCGCGTGCGCTTACACACACATCCACTTATGTACAAGTGTGAGAGTACGAGCTGGGGCGAGGAGCCGCTGGAAAGGGGGTACGATGATGGAGATACGGAACGGTCGGTAGACCGAGCTAAAAGAGCCACATCCCAGACATATAAACCGAAACTTTGAAGCTGTTGGCTTCCCTCTCTTCCACGACCCCCCCCCCCCCCCCCCCCCCCCTCTCCAATCTCCCCATGCTTTTAGTTTCAGATACTGTCCTGATCTTTATAACCCCCGACTGTCCTGGTTCCTGTATTGTGTAGTGTTGTCAGGGTGTCGGGTGTGAAAATGACGGTCCGCAGGCACGGAAGATACGGGGATCATGGATAGAATGCACACACACACACACACACACACACACACAGAGGGGGGAGGGGGAAACAGAAGACTGGATCGAAATTGGGAGGGGGGGGGGAGAGGATAGAAAGAGTTCGAGTGAGGGAGGAAAAGACGGAGGGATGAGAGGAGGAAGACAAGGAGAGAGAGAGAGAGAGAGAGAGAGAGAGAGGGGGGGGGGGGGAGGAACAGAGGATTGGATCGGAATAGGAAGGAGGGAGAGGGAAAGAAGAGTGGGTTGGAGTAAGGGGAAAAGGGGGAGGGATGAAATGGGTAAAAGGTGGAAGCATGGAGAGAGCGTGAAAGGTGTGTGTGTGTGTGTGTGGGGGGGGGGGGGGATGAGAAGAGAGTGGTGGATAGGGAGGAATAGAATGGCCGGGGAACAGAAGAGTGGGGGTGGGGAGACACAGAAAAGGTGAGAAGGGGAAAGAACAGACAGAGAGGCAGAGGCGACTCAGGACATAACAGAGCAAGCAACAAATGAGAGAGAGAGAGAAAGAGAGAGAGAGAGAGAGAGACAGACAGACAGAGATAGACAGACAGACAGAGAAACAGACAGAGAAAACAGAGAGAGGCCGGGAGTCCAGAGACCGGCAGAAAGACCCGAGAAAACGACTACGAGTCGTCATCAATACTCCAACTCTCCCTCCTCCCCCCCCCCCCCCCCCCCCCCCCCCCCCCCCCCCCCCCCCCCCCTTTCTGTTCAGTCTCACGCAGTGATGTCCCCTGCGGCTCAGTCCCCGACATATTAAAAGGTTAGACAGTTCGCGTCGTCTCGTTTCCGCCCAGGAGAGACTGTGGGTCTGCTTCAATTAAAGAAGTGTCCGTTTCCCTCGTTGGAACCGCCACAGCGCTGTCTCCAACGTACACGGAACATGCGTGAATTTGTCGGTGTGTGCGAAGGACAAGGAAGGGGGGTGGGGGCGGGGGGGGGGGGGGGGTATGGTTTGAGGGATAGGGGATTGAAGAGAAGAGAAGGGAAGGGAAAGGGGCGTGTTGTTGCTTCTTCTTTTTCCTTTGTTTGTCCTTTCCTTCCCTCTCTTTGGCTCTTCGTTCTATTTCTTTGAGGTCACTGTCTTCCTTTCATCCTTTTCATTTTCCGTCTTTTGCGAATCCTCGTGGGCATGTCGGATGGGTGGGTGTGGACACACACACACACACACACACACACACACACACACACACACACACACACACACCTCCCTCCACATAGGTCCCTTTTCCATCTCCCCCCCCCTCCCTCCACATGTCTCTTTTTCAACTCATCCTACCGTCAGCCGGAACGATTTTCTCCGCATCCCATCCCCCATCCTCCCATTTTCCTCCTCCACCCATCCCTCCCTCTCTCTCTTCTTTTTGATTGCTTTTTTTTTTTCCCTGATGTTCATTTTCTTCACAAAACAATCACACGTACATCCTGATCCTACCATGCCCAGTCTCCGTCCATCGAGTTTCGTTCATTTCTCAGCCGCCTCGTTTCCTGGTAGCAAAAACCTCAGTTCTTGTGACAGCACACCAGAGTTTTCCCCGACATCAAAAGCCAGCCAATCAAAAACAACGTAGTTTCCCCGACATCAAAAGCCAGCCAATCAAAAACAGAAAGTGGTATTCAATGCCAAATTTTCTCCGAGATCAAATACAAGTTCAGAGTATGAACCTGTCACGAAGAAGTTTATGTGCAGTACCTCACTGACGATTTTTCGTGGCATTTTCCTTTACCCACCACCCCTCTCTCCTTCCAATTCTCCTCCTCCTCTCCCCCCATCTCCCTCTACTTCAATCCCATTTCTTCCAGCTAACTCCGATTTCCTCGACTGGGTTATAAAACAGGAGGGTTTGGTCTCTTTGATCTCATGCCCATTTTGACATTTTTCTCATTTGTATACCATCCGTTCCCTCTTCCTATCCACCTTTTCATAATTGAACTATTTTGCGCGCGCATGCGTTCGTGAGCGCATGAGTGCGTTCATACATGTGCGTGTGTGTGTGTGTGTGTGTGTTCGTGTGTGTGTGTGTGTGTGTGTGTGTGTGTGTGTGTGTGTGTGCGTATATACATAAATCAACAATACATAATCAACAACGCATATCTTCGACACTTAAACACCTTCTACGTTTATAACAAAACAATGAAATCTCAATAAAGTAATGAACAGACAACAATACCGCTGCCCTGTCGTAAACGGGAGGAAAAAAAAGGGGAAAAGACGTTAAGCCTGTTCAGAGCAAAGACAAAATGTACGGAAGAACGACAGCTACAGAAGATAAAACAAGACGGAGACACAAAGAAAATGACTGACAATACATATCTTCGACACTTTTACACCTTTTACGTTTATGATTAAACCAATGAAATCTCCTTAACGCAAGGAATAGACAACAATATAGTTGCCCTGTCATAAACAGTAAAAAGAGCAAAACGCACTGAGACCGTTTAGAGCAACGACATATGAACCGGAAAATGACAGCTAAAGAAGATAAAGCAATACGGAGACGCGAAGAAAATGGCCGACAATACATATCTTCGACACTTTAACACCTACGTTCATAATCAAACCTATGAAATTTCCTTAACGCAAGGAATAGACAACAATATAGTTGACCGTCATAAACGGTAAAACGAGCAAAAACGCATTGAAACTGTTTAGAACAACGACATATGAACCTGAAGGACGACATCTAAAGAAGATAAAACAAGACACAGACACACAGAAGATGACCGAGGTTTCGGTCTGCTAACCTCTGGCCTTAAACACTAATCATACCAAATACCGAGAATGGTAGGCGAAAAGGGGAGAATTTCTAGCATAAGATTTCCAAGAGGCGGGGACACGAGTCGTACTAACACATTACAAAGATTTAACATTAAACTTTCTTGAAAATTTTGGAGGGACCCCCCCCCCCCCCCCCCCCACACACACACACACACAGGTTTTGCCTCTATATAACCCTCTTTTCGCTCCACCTTCACAAAGTTCTACTTTCGTCCCATCCTTTACATTTTCGATCCAAAAAGAAGAGAGAGAAAGGGGGTTGGGGCAGGGACAGGAAGGATGAAACCAAGATCAGAGACACTTTCAGAGTGCTCCAGACAGTCACTAAATGGAAACATGGCACACCAATCGCTCGAAAAGTTTGGAATTATTTGCCGTCGTCAAACTGGTGATGAGCGCAGGCCAGAGTTCCAGGATGTGGAAGATGTCAGGTTGTAACAGAACTGTGTGAAAACTTCTTGGTTTGAGGGTTAATGAATCAGAACAATGCCACCTGACGTCACGGATACTGGAACTACGCATGACCG
>JADBJO010002011.1:157500-172500 GCA_016801955.1 Conus betulinus | reverse complement strand
AAAAATTAAGAGTATTCTGCGAACTCCTCTTTACTCTCCTCCTCCTCCCCCCCCCCCCCCCCCCCCCCCCCCTTCAAAGCCTTCCTTCCCACTCCTCTCCTCTTCATCTTCCCTCAGAAGAAGAAGACACGACAAACGAAAGACCGTTAAAACCTGTGTTCACTTTCTCATGCATGAACCCCACACGTCCGACTTCCCCGCACCTGCCCCTGTCCTCCCCAATCACCTCCTTTACTCTCCCTCCCTTCTTCTTCCTTTTCCTCCTCTTCTTCTTCTGATCTCCTCCTCCTCCTCCTCCTCCTCTCTCTCTCTCTCTCTCTCTGTGTCTCTCTCTATCTCTTTTCTTTTTCTTCTTTTTTCTTAACAGTATTCTTTTCACTTTAAGCATTTCTTTTTTTCCTTTTCTGTATTTTTTTTTCTTTTGTTTGTGTATTTACAGTAGGTGTTGGCATTATGCCCAGTTTCATTAAAAGCATGCATTTGTTTTTGTGTCCAGAGGGCTGGATGTAAGTAAATGTCATTTATGCTTATTCTTAATAATCTTTTTGCTTGAAAATTCGTCCCCCCCCCCCCCACCCCCCCCCTCCTCTCTCTCTCTCTCTCTCTCTCTCTCTCTCTCTCTCTCTCTCTCACGTTTTTCGACCCACTGTTCTGTTCCTACACCCTCTGGCCAAAACTTTGCTACTTTCATCATGGTGTCAGCTGTCACCTGTTTTTGTGACGGTTACTGATATCGTCTCTTGTCCAGTGGCACAAACAGCAGAAAACAATTCAAGAAATTCTGGTGAAAAAAAAAGCCAGCAGATGTCAGCGCCTACACTTTATTTCAATGGAGTTTGCTTCCCGTGAGTAAACAAGTGAGTCTACGTAATAACATAGTTGCGGCTGTCCGTGGATGCGTGTGCGCGTGCGTGCTCGTGTGTATGTGTGCATATGTGTGTCCCCGGTAAAACTCTGACGTTGGCACTTACTCGGCGAGCAGAAACATGAGAAAAGCGCACTTGGCAGAATGATGAGTATTGCCAAGGTCTTTCCAGTCATCCAATGCATGAAGATGTCATGGAATCGTAGGAGCCGTTAATCTGCAGTTAACATTTTCAGCAATGAAATTACGACAAAACTTTTCATTCCTTGTAACTTGTGATTGCTTGCAACTATTGCTATATACACAGTTTAAAAGAGATGTTAAAATTTATTACTGTAGGCAAAAAAAAAAAGTAACAAATATGAAGTTACATTTTGTCAAGGTCAGATCACTAAATGTCATTTCCACCAAACTCAAGGGAGATAAAATTACTGTTTTCTTCGAAAAGAATTGAGCAAGACCTCATGTACACAATAAAGGGTCACGCTCGTTACGTCAAAATATTACATCATGCTGATGATGCATGTTTTCTATACAAAAGCGACCTTTCGCTAACAAGCATGAAACTTAGACAACAAATGTCTGACAAAAATAGATCTTTAGGATGAACGTTTTTTTGTTTTTTTTTTTTACATTGAGAAGAGCCCATGTGGTTATTGCATAACTGACAAAGAGGAGCAGCAGTAGTCAAGGCTACGACATTACAGAATGCAGAAAGAGAGCCAGTCAGCAAATGGGGAGGGACTGGCAGAGTCAGAGAAATGAAACGAGGAGGTGGAGGGAGAAGGGAGTGACAGTGACTGGTGGGTGGGGTGATAGCTCTTTTGGGCACGGAATAAACGAGTGGTCAACACAGAAGTGAGAACTTGCAGAGTTGTCTGCTAGTGTTAGTGCCGACTACAAGCAGAAACAGTAGAAGGTCTGCTGCCTACACAGTCCGCGCTTGCCGCCAGGTGTTTCCGTTAGGACTGAATCCACGCACCGTCCGTCCTTGTGCCTTTCCTTCTGCTGTCGCAATGCATTCATCACAAGCGATTCAACGTTGGCCACTTGTCCCTCTCGTGTTCTTACTATTGTAACCGTGAGAAAGCAAGGTGCGCATCTTTGTGGTGATAAAGAAAGCTGATCATAATCATTGTCTTTGAAGACCAACAAAGACTCCAAAAAGCAGTCCAGCAGAGCCAGCAAGGGCAATGGACAACATGGGAGAATGCACTCCAAAGAAGTCTCACTTGGGAATGACATTTGGCACATGGCCCCTCTCAGGATCAGCTTCATTCTCAGATCTGCATATGATCTTCTGCCTTCAAATGCAAACCTGGTGAAGTGGGGAAAAAAACACAGACGATCCTTCATGCCCCCTTTGCCATGAAAAACAAACAGTGGAGCATGTCCTAAGCTCATGTAAAGTAGCCCTGGCTCAAGGAAGGTACACATGGAGGCACAACCAAGTGCTCAAAGAGATTGTACAAGTAGTCTGGGCTAGTACCAACACCACAAAAAGGGAAAATCAGGACTCCAAAAGCACCCGCAACATTCTTCACGGCAGGAGGCAGCGAATCATGGCCAAGAACAACAGTGCCACTCGGAACATGCAGGCAGAGTCTGCTGGACGGGGCAGATGACTGGGAGTGCACAGCAGACCTCCCAGAATGGAATAGTCACCCAGAGATTATCAGCAAGAGTGGCATGAGATCAGACATAGTATTACACTCTCAGTCAACCAAGCAGCTGATCATGATCGAGCTCACGGTGCCATATGAGAACAGAATGGAGGCAGCTCAGATCTACAAGACTGAAAAGTATGCTGATCTGGCAAACAGCCTGAGGAGAGAAGGCTATCAGGTCAAAGTCCTCACTGCAGAAATTGGAGCTAGGGGGTTTGTGGGAACGTCTGCATACAGCCTCATGAAACAGCTCTCAGTTGCAGGGAGGGAAAAAAACCAAAGCCCTGAAAGCAATGGCAGAAGCGGCAGAGAGGTGTTCAAGTTGGATCTGGTCAAGGAGGAACAAAAGTGTGAACTTCATAAGGCTTAACTTTCCTACAAATATCAGGTGTCCCTGTGGCTCAGTGGTTAGTGCGTGAGTCATTAAGTGGAAATGAGCATGTCCAGAAGGGCATGGGTTCGAATCCCAGTCATGGCTCATCCCAAGATGGGAAAAAAAAAAAAAAAAAAAAAAAAAAAAAAAAAAAAAAAAAAAAAGGCAGCAGAGGGACATCCGGAGTCATGAACCGGGTGTGGCCCAACCCCCCTAGAGTGTCAGGAGATAAGGGCCGAAACACTCGCTTGAAGGGGGCTTCTCTTCTGAGTTAACACTGTCAAATTAACACTGTCACTGGTTTAAAATTGTTCATGGAGTACTGTGTGCAAAAAAAAAAAAGAAAAAAAAAAGCATTCCTTGGATTTCACAGGAATGAGTGTGGAAAAGGCGGTTGTAATCAGGATGTTAACAGAAACCTCAAGAGAAACTGGTGTGCCAAGAAGCATCAGAAGTGAATGATAGTAACCTTGTTGACAGACGGAATGGATCTGGAATGTTGATTGGTCTGAAGTAACAACAGTGTGGCCAAGGTCCTCTGAAAAGTGGCGATCAGAATGACCAGAAGGATGTAGTGTGTGACCCACCAGAATGTAATCTGAAACTCAGGGTGCTGGTCTGTGTTTCATACTTCAGTTAGGGCGATCGTGTCTGAGTGGAGAGAACAACGACTATGAACAATGATGATGAACTTTAAGGAGTACATTCATGTACTGCAAGATCATCTCCTACTCACCTGTTCTGCCATTATTCTTTACAAGACAGAACCTCCCCCTTAAAAGACAGCACCTCAATTTACAAATATCAGGGATGAAAAAGAATTACAAATATCAGGGATGAAAAAGAATCGTGGAAGCGACATCAATCCCTTCCGATAATACCACGGCTAGCACATCCACCCTGTCTCAGCCCAGCCCAGTTAAAACTAGCTGGCCAGTTTTGAAAAGAAAAGGAACAGCCGCATGCATTACAGTTTCAGTTTCATGAAGGTGTCACCGCGTGTGGATTAGTCCATACACGCTACACACGTCATCATGCAAAGTGTAGTTTCATGCCCACACTGCGCACGATTTCAAGCTGGTGGATAAATGAACTGATGACTATGAGGACAGCCAGACCTTGGGAGCTTGCATTACATTTCCACTCTTGTGGACTTTACAGTATGGACTCATCGTGGGGAGTAACGAGGTAGCTATTTGGTGTCTTCAGAAACTGTTGTACTCTCTACCATAACTTTGTGAAACTTGTTATGAATCAGAAAAGGCCCACCTTGATCTGGTGGTAAAACACCCGAACTTTACACAAAGTAAGAGAAAGTCTAGTTTTTCAACTTGTTAAAGTCAGCATGCCAGCATTTTGAAGGGTTGAAAATGATTTGGCGCGAAGCTGCCTTACTGTTAGAACGCGTCTCCTCTCTGAATTACTTCTGAAGTTTAGAGAGAGAGAGAGAGAGAAAGAGAGAGAGAGAGAGAGAGAGAGCAACAACTTTTGCTTGATGCACTTGTCATCCAGATGGATATCGTAAGAAAAAAAAAACTTTCCCCCGGAACTTTCCTTTAGAAACGCTCACTGACGTGCTGTTCCTTATCTCAACTGTGGTTCACAAATGCTGCACATTTCTGGCCATGTTGTGACGCCTAACAGGGCCTCAGCAGTCGGCTTGGCTGTCAACAAAGTGGTTTGTTTTCAGGAAACTCTGTCGCCGATACAACGGCATGTTGAACCTGGGAATGTTTGGGATCTGCACCCTCCCCTATCCTCCCTTCTCTCCACTCCCATCCCACTTCCATCTATTTTGTCTTATCTTGGCGTAGAAGGCAGTATCTTAGACATCAGATGTGTCAGATGTGTGTGTGTGTGTGTGTGTGTGTGTGCGCGCGCGCGCGCTCGAGAGAGAGAGAGAGAGAGAGAGAGAGAGAGAGAGAGAGAGAGAGAGAGAGAGAGAGAGAGAGAGAGGGGGGAGTAACCAGTAAGACAAAACATTAGCATCAGTCATCCAGTGATGTCTTCTTCTTTCGTTCTTTTTTCCCCCCCTGTTTATGGGGCGGGGATGGGATGTGTAGACAACTTTTACTCTGTCATCTTGAGCTTCTGTCATCTGTGTAGGAGAGAAGAAGGACTGGGAAGAACAGGAGGAATAGGTAAAGAAGGAGGAATAGGAACAGGTATAGGAAGGGGAGGAAGAGGAGGAGGAGCAAAGAAGAATGGCGTTTGACATGTCGAGCACAAGAGTCTTACAGACTCTTTGACAGTGCAGTATGTCATTACGTTAAAAATGCCAAAATGAAAAAAGAAATGTATGCTCTGTGCCTGCTCCCTCAAGTCCACCTCCTACCCTAATCTCCCCAACTCCCCCCCCCCCCCCCTGCCCCCCCCCCTGCCACCCCCCCGGCATATTCATTATTAAATCATGGTTTCACATCGAATCAAATGAAAAGGGTTTAAGCCCCCCTCTCCCCCTACCCCCAACACACACACACACACACACACACACACACACACACATACGCGCGCACACACACACACACACACACACACACACACACACACACACACACACACACACTGCTAGCGATGATACAAAATCAATAATAAAGGTAAAAACAAAAAAAAAAAGACGATGGACTGACAACATAAATGTGGAAACTAGCGAATTATTCTTCAGTGCGGCGCCCCAGCGAGTCGTTTTTTTTCTTTTAAAACTCCACGATCACTGTTGTGATGATTCGGCCTTTGTAAAACTGTCGGAGGATGTAGACTAAGAGGCGTAAAGGTCGGGGGGGGGGGGGGGGGGGGGGGGAGAAAAAATGCAAGCGATTATTCCAGGTATCAGAGCACATTCCCAATCATTTCCTAGTACATTCGCAAAATTCCAGTTGCACTCAGATCTGTTACATG
The DNA here is from genome assembly GCA_016801955.1 of Conus betulinus. Taxonomy (NCBI): domain Eukaryota; kingdom Metazoa; phylum Mollusca; class Gastropoda; order Neogastropoda; family Conidae; genus Conus; species Conus betulinus. The sequence goes on along the minus strand of JADBJO010002011.1, from coordinate 166,697 downwards.
ATGCCGGGGCGTTGTGTTCCTCGTGCAACCGACGTTGAGAAAAAAATGTTGACTGGGGGCACACCTTAACTGACACTGACAACTTTGGCGCGGTGCAGTGGAAGTCATAGTTGGAGGCGCCCCAGAACTTTTCCTGGCTGTCGTGCCACTGTAGGCATGAGGTTCAGGTGAGAGAACACTTTGTGACTGGGGCTCTCAACACACTGGCATGCCATAATCTCCATGTCCACATTCTCCGCGCGATTCTTTTGATTTTGGAGACATCGAAAATCTAAACGTTGTTCGTTTATTTTCACAGAAGCAGAAACACTCCACGCCATTCTTTTGACTTATGAGACTTTTTTTTTCCCTTAAAAAGAAAATTTAATAAAAAATGATAGTTCGAGATGGCAAAAGACACTTGTGGGAGGTCACCATTATGCTTTAATCAAGAAAAGTTGCTGTTTTTCAAGAAGTCCACGTCTGCAGTTTACTTCTTTAACATGTTGCAACGTGTGACCGAAGGAGTCGACAACCATTTTGAACAGAACGAGTATTCATGTATTGTGATTAACTGAGTTGAACGCTGGCTCTGCCTTGAACAGCAACCACCTAGTAGTGACGATGTTGCACTGAGACTTGTTAATAGTAGATCATGGTGACAGTTATTATGAAGAGACATTTCTGTGAGTGTACTCACTATGAAGACACATTTTTGTATGTTTACAATATTTGTGTGTCGGTGGTTGAGCACCAATGTTGAGGTGATAGTTAAGACGGAAAACTGGTTAATGATAATCGTAAAGTGACTGGAACTATACTGAAAATAGTTCTTGCTGATACCAAGTATCGCGGAAGCTCATATTCATCTACTCATGTCTACCCAATTCAGTAAATCTACACTTACAACCCACGTCTTTCTAGGCCAGTAAAGGCTATATACACGTATTGATGGCTTTCCTTTTTCTTTTTTTTTTTTTTTGTGTCGTTCGTTTGTTTCAGTCAGTGAACCTACATTCATACACTCACGTCTTTCTACGTCAGTTAAGTGCATTCGCACGCTCACGTTTTACTGAGTCAATCAGGCCTACATTCACACACACTCATTTTTTTCCCTGACTCACTTAAGCATACATACACGCAGCGACCTTGGACAAGATGTGTCTTGCTATTTCCTTGTCTACTCTCCCTACTTTCTCCGCCATCCTTCCTCCTCTTTCCTTTTTCAAGGACAGAGAGAGAGAGAGAGAGAGAGAGAGAGAGAGAGAGAGAGAGTCTTCAACACAATGACTTAAGAACACACGTGCCCTGCCACTTTCTGATTCTCACCCTTATCTTCTCTCCTTTCTTTTCGCCCTCTTTTGATGCTCGACATCACAAACAAGAACCTGTTACAACACTGGTCACTCAGTTTATTTTAGTTCCACGTCTTTATCACGACAATAACACACCGCGCCCCCTTCCCTCTTCCCATCTAATCCTCGTACTTCTTTGTCCCACTTGCCCCCTCCCGCCTCCTCCCCTTTTCACTCCCCCCCCCCCCCCATCCCTCCTCCGACCCTTTCCATTTGTCTCTGCCAGTGTCTTGTCCTGTACTTTGTCTATGTCCTTCGCGGTAACCCCGTCTCTTTCTGAATTTTGCTTCATTTTCCGCCCTCAGTCACTCCGTTTTGAAATTTGTCTCTTGGTCTGAAGCACATGATCGACAAACGCGAAGTGAAACTGACCTCACACAACACTGACACTGACTCTCACAACACTGGCCTCAACATCACTGACCTCACACAACACTGACCTCAACATCACTGACCTCACACAACACTGACCTCAACATCACTGACCTAACACAACACTGACCTCAACATCACTGACCTCACACACACTGAAACACACTGACCTCAACATCACTGACCTCACACAACACTGACCTCAACGTCACTGACCTCACACAACACTGACCTCAACATCACTGACCTCAACATCACTGATCTCACACAACACTGACCTCACACAACACTGACCTCAACATCACTGACCTCAACATCACTGACCTCACACAACACTGTCCTCAACATCACTGACCTCAACATCACTGACCTTACACAACACTGACCTCACACATCACTCAGCCAGGTTCAGATCCACTTCAACATCCCCTCTCCCCTTCAACCTTACCCCTTCCCCCCATTCCATTGTCTGTCTCACAATAACATTGCAGTATATCACCCCTCCACCTGCTCTCTCCCCTTCTCTCCCCGTCCCATTCGTCCTTCTGAAGCTGAAAAAAAAAAAGACAGACACTGGGAGGTAACCCAAACAGACTTCAACGGACATCAGCTCTCCCCATTCTCCACACACCCCGCCCCCACACCCGTACTCTCTCTCTCTCTCTCTCTCTGCGCTCTTTCAGCCTGCCATCACCAATCGCCTCCTCTCCTCCTCCCTCCCCTCCTCCCTCTCACTCTCTTTCCCTTCTTCTGCCTTCGTCATTCATCCCTTGGAAGCACAAACTAGACAAGGACCATGAAACTGACTTGAGCAGACTTCAGACAACGTCAGCAAGCCGCCTTCACCCTCCTCCTCCACCATGTCACACACACACACACACACACACACACACACACACACACATGTACACATCATACACACACATAGACGCATGCACGCACCACACACGCACATACACACACACACACACACGCACGCACGCACACACACACACACGCACACACACACCTTCTTCTCTCACCATATCTCCGCTTTCTCAGCCTTCCATCCCCATCGCCCTCCCTGTTGCCCACCCGCCTCTCTCTCTCTCCCCTTTCTCCTTCCCCATTCATCTCTTCGGACAAAGACACAGAAACAAGGACAGGTCTGAGATGAATCACCCTCCCAGTGAATTCCCGCCTCTCCATCAATGCACTCCCCCTCCTTCCTGCCCACTCTGCGACTCCCTTTCTCCCCGTAAAATCCCTTAACGCAAACAACACAGGCCAAGATACAGAAATTCAAACACAGACCGCACAGACCATATGCCCCCCCCCCCCCCCCCCACCCCCATCATAGCCCCTTCCCCCTCTCTAGATGATTTCTTGCCCTTTCATCATCATCATCTCTCATTCAGGCCACACTGCTCTCCTAGCCAGTTTTCGGGCTTCTGTCTCCCTCTGACCGACTACATTCCTCTTATGTCCCGCTCTCCCCACCGTCACCTCACCCCTCCCACCCCACCTCTCTTCCTCTTCTCTTTCCGCCTCTTCTCTGTTCACTCTTCACCGTTCATCTCCACTATGACGGAGTACGACGAACACGGACGGAGAAAGACACAGAGACAGGCTAAAAATTCGCCTCAAACCAAACTCCCTCCCCCCATCTACTGTCCCCCGCCCTCATCCCCGAGGGAGTTTCTTCTTCTTCTTTTATCTCTTTCACGCTTTCTCTCTCTCTCTCTCTCTCTCTCTCTCTCTCATTCTTTCATTCATTCATTCTCTCTCCCTCTCTCTCTAACCCATCCACAACCTCTCTCTAATACCCCCCCCCCCCCCCTTCCATCTCCCTTTCTCCACCCTCCCATCTATTTCTTTAAAGGACAAAGACACAAGGGCTAACTGAACACTGACCTCGAACAGGAGAGGTCACTCAACCGGTTTTTGGTCTCTGTCTGTCTGTCTGTCTGTCTGTCTCTCTCTCTCTCTCTCTCTCTCTCTCTCTCTCTCTCATCCAATGTTCCTTTCTTTATGTTACTCCCACCCTCGTGTATCTCTCCCACCCTCTACATCCATCTCTTTAAAGGACAAGAAGGAAAAAAACCCACATGCACTAACAATACACACTGATAGAAAACTCAGTAGTAGCGGTTTTCGTTTTCTCCTGTCTTTCTTTTTCCATCCCAACCATGCCCCCTCGTTTACTCACTATCATACCCCTGTCCACCCCGCAAATCCTCTGTCTGTCTGTCTGTCTGTCTGTCTCTCTCTCTCTCTCTCTCTCTCTCTTTAACAAACGCAAAGACCTGAACGGGGCAAGAGCCGGAAGAAAAAAAGCATGTGTTGCTTATCTGTTACCCTCGGAATTAAAGATCATCATCATCATCATCATCATCTCTCTCCATCCATTTCTCTAGAGCACAACGCGTACACAGGCATACCCAGTCAACCTAAGATGATACAGGTCGCTCAGTAAGTTTTTCGTTCTTCTTTCTCAATCTTCTTCCAAAAAGACGACCCCACCCTCATCCCTATTAAAAAAAAAAATTCTCACTTCCTCCTACCTACCTACCCTGTTCACCCCCTCTTCCGCTCTCGCGAACATCTCTTGAGACTGAGAAAGAAGACACAGGGACTGGCCTGAAACCTGTTCTCAGACGACCTCGACCTACTTTTCACCCCTCCCGCCCACGTTCCCTCTTACCCTCGACCCCCCCCCCCCTTCCTCTCTCTCTCTGTCCATTTTCTGCATCCATAATTTAGCAGCACAAATGAGTCGAGGCAAAAAAACAAAGTCAAGTCTGACAATTCTGATATCTGAGCCAGTTTTTGTGTTTTTAAAACCCCCCCCCCCCCCCCCTTCTCCCTCTCTCTTGACTCATCCGACATATCTCTCTGCTCTCATCCCTTCCATGTCTCTCTCTCTCTCTCCTCCCGTCTCAACGGTTAAAACATTGAAATGGAGGTGAGGGATGGGGATTGAGGGTGGGGGTGGAGAGAAAGAAAACGGAACTGACCTCAGGCAACGTAGCTCCTTCCACCCCCCCCCCCCCATCCCCGGAGCCAGTCTCCATTCTTCTTCCTCCCATTAGCTGCCTCATGTATCTCTTCATTCTTCACTCCCCCCGTTTTCTCTCTCTCTCTCCCTGTCCACTCATCTCTCCAAAGCGAAAAAAAAAAGGAGGAGAAAAACACACACACCCCCTCTGAAGCAAAAGAAAGAAAGAGAAACTCTCTCTGTCTTCTCTCACTTCCATTCATCTCTCTGAAGCGAAGAGAAATCTCTCTCTCTCTCTCTCTCTCTCTCTCTCTCTCTCTCTCTCTCCCCTCTCCACGCATCTCTCTGAAGCGAGAAAAAGTCAAAAAACGACGCAAAACAAAACAGACTATGGGGTCAAAGTGAGCATGGACTGACCCAAACAACAAAAACAAACAAAAACACAGAAAGGGGTCAAAGTGAACATGGACTGACCCAAACAACAAAAACAAACAAAAACACACAAAGGGGTCAAAGTGAGCATGCACTAACCCAAACAACAAAAAAACAAAGAAAAACAGACACAAAGGGGTCAAAGTGAACATGGACTGACCTCAGACGGCAGCGGTCCCCCAGCCAGTTTTCGTTGGGCTGGAAGGAGAGGGCGCTGCACTGCCGGCACTGGAACCCCTCCCACGTTCCGGCACTTCACCATCTCGTGCCCTGCACACACACACAGCAATCCACCCGTGACCTGCCTGACTGGCTGATTGACGGACTCAGTGAGCAGTATTGTTTACACACACACACACACACACACACACACACACACACACACACACACACAGCGATCCACCCGTGACCTGCCTGACTGGCTGATTGACTCTCTCTCTCTCTCTCTCTCTCTCTCTCTCTCACACACACACACACACACATCTACCGGATGGGAAACACTAGTACCCACTCAATCACCACGTTACAACAGTCCACCCCTGACATGTCACAGACAATAATAAAAGTAACAGGGATCGACCCGTTCTTGAACAAAACACTTTTGAATGGGCCACAACTGAAACGCAGGAGATGAGACTCAAAGGGAAGTAAAGAGGCCGAACCAGACACAGTGACGGAAGGGGGACAATTCCCAGCATAGAATCACATGAGGGTGCCGGTACAATGCATAGTGCAGGACTCCCTGACATCCCCTATAGGGCTGAGAATGGGGTGGTGGAGATATAGCTGGGTGGGCTGTAAGGAGGGAGATGCGGGGAAAGAGACAAGATGGGGTGGAAGGGTGAGCACATCAAACCACCGTTTTGCTGACTGTCTGGAAAATGAATTGATCGTCACTGAAATAAAGAGCGGGTGAAATCATGTGGCACACAGGGGCGGTATGTCACTCAAAGAGACATCAAACATGCGGCGTGTGCATGAAAACAGGCCTCAAACATGCAGTATTTTTACTGAAGGTGGCTTCAGACAAAGTGTTCATAGGCCTACCGTTTCGACTGATGAATGAAACACGCGAGTGCTTGAGTGAATGAGTGAGTGACTGAGTGGAAATATACGATACTGGAATCCAACGTTCCACACTGCGACAACGCTATGCATTATGACCTGCAAGAAAAAATCAATCGCTTGTTTAACGGATCGATTCCGTTAGTGAATGACTGGTTCATTTGACTACCTGTTTATTTGAGCGACTGTGTGAAGGAATTGGTTATGCCAATAACACAGACTTCCACGAGATCAACTGACGCACTGCTAGGCAGATGACTGACTGAATACTGTTATAAGAAAGAAATTCCTCTACGTTGGAAACATATACCGTGCCATAATGGATTTTTTGACAAAATGAGATTGAAAGACAGGCTCAGACAGAAAAACAGACAGTAAGACACTATCTCGTGAGAGAGAGAGAGAGAGAGAGAGAGAGAGAGAGAGAGAGAGAGAGAGAGAGAGAGAGAGAGAGAGACGTTTGCTTTCAAAATTGCTACTGGTCTATTTTTCGAGAAAAAAAAAAATAGTGCATTCTCTACAAAGGATGTGTACACATCTTCTAAAGTGGCATAAGTGGGAGCGGGGAGGGAGAGGAAGACGGGGTCCATCTTCCACATTTTTGTTGAAAGCGCTGTGTGTGTATGAGTATGTTCGTTTTCATCTGCCATCTTCATGCAGCAGAAGGTACAGAGACACACCTGATCCTGTAGCAACTGCTGTGAAAACAGGTTCTTCCCAAACAACTTTCAGACCTGGTTTATCACCAACGAGCATACTCTGGCAGAAAGTCATGCCCCTCCCCCCCCCCCCCCCTTTTTTTCTTTTTTTTTTTTGGGGGGGGGAGGGGGGGGGGGGGGGGGGGGGATAAAGTCCATACTTCAGGGCTTGTTTGTAGCAGCCGCTATCGTTCCTACGTGTTAAAGAAGTTATTGTTAAAGAAGTGGATGCATCCAGACGCGATTTCGGGCGCAAGATTTTTGTAAGAGTTGTCGCTCTTTGGTCGAAGCACGCCAATAAACCGCCTAAGTTACATTCGCAAACGCAATTACCACTTAAGAACTTCATCCCTAGGTTTCTTTTCTCCCACGTACTTCTTTTTATTTCCTAATACTTGTCGTATTTCCGCCAAGCATAAGAACAAAACACGGCGAAATCGTATGGGTACACAGGTTTGATATTCTGATGATGATAACGATGATGAACGATCGTTTCTTGTGGTCAGCTCTACGAGCGCATTCACAGGAGCAGCAGACGCAGAGGATGGGGACTCAATGTTAACAAAACAACAACAACAACAAAACAAACACACACGTGACAACAAAAAAAAAATCAAGATCGATACATGACAGTTCGGCACCTCGCGATGAGGAATCCAGATCACAATAAATGCACGGAGCACACAATTTAATGATCAGCACAGGTTAAAAGATTTTTTTTTCCCGGATTTTATTAACAGTAGCAAAAATGCAGCGATTAGGATGGGTCGCCAAGATTTCAATTCGACCTCTGTGCTGTTTGCGACGCTGCCTGTTAGCTTTTCTTTTAAGACACACAGGCGGTCATTCGTATCCCTTGTTGTTTCCCCCTGCTACGTCATTAAGTCTCAGTGCTATTGTCTGTGTGGATTGTCTGTGGTTTATTACCCTGTAGCAACTAGCTATCTTTGTACTCCCCACGTCTGTCTGCATCATACAAATTTGCTGCTGCGGCAACGTAGGGCTTCAGTTTCATGTTGCGTGGAAGGCTGTGTCCTAGTTACGAACGAATCATATATCGACACATCGGCTCGGAGAAATCTGCAACATGATCATGAACACTTCGTCTACGTCAATGTCAGACGGCAAGCCTAACTTGGGGAGGCCTGCTACTGACTCTGTCTATGACACACGGTGCCGTGTCAAAGTGTTCAGAGAGAGAGAGAGAGAGAGAGAGAGAGAGACTGAGGACAGAGAAGAGAGAGCGCTCTTTGACGCTCTTCGAATTTAGAATGCGCAGCTGTACCTGCCTTTTCTCAAACGAACTGAAAACGGATTTACGTAAGAAGTTCAAAATAGAACACTTTCAATAAACAAAACGACTTGAAGCTGTAAACAAATGTCGTTTTCAAAGCGCGAGCATGCTCGCTTACACACACACACACACACACACACACACACACACACACACACACACACACACACACACACACACACACACACAAACGCACGCGCGCACAGAGAGAGAGAGAGATAGAGATAGAGAGAGAGAGAGAGGAGAGAGAGAGAGACAGAGACAGACAGACAGACAGAGACAGAGACAGAGAGAGAGAGAGAGAATCTAAAGTACCATTTCTATATTGTTCCCTCTTCTCCACTTACCTTCCCGCCCCCTATTTACCCCTCCCCCGCTCCCCCCCCTCCCCCATTCGTCGCCTCTCTTCGGTTTTCGTTTTTTTTCCCCTCCTTGCGAAAATCGTCAACAGAAAAAATGGCAACCACAGAGGACACACAACACACAGTTATGTTATTGCCATTCCAGTTTCTGCTAAAAACCAATAACTAACAACCCCACCCCCAATACACCCACCTTCCTCTTCTTCCCCTAGCCCTTCCTCTCTCTCCTGTCCTCACTCAACCCAGCCAACACAACTGCAGTGTCATTTCCTTTGAGAACTGCATATGGTCGATCATCCACGTTGAAAAAAAGCGTTACGCGTTCCACTTTAAAATGTTGAATAAGCGTGATTTCAGACCAGTCGGAGAGTAGCTGCAGCAGCAGCAGCAGCAGTAACAGTTGTGGTATTTATCACAGCTTTGGCCTTTACAGGGATTTTCGGGGAAAAATAAAAAAAAAAGCACAGCTAGATGCGCGGTGCAAGGCACAATCCTAGGCAAACAAACGTAAACGGAAAATGCAGTAGGGACAGGACCAGTGTCCTCTTCTGCAAGTTGGATTTTTCAGCTCACTGGAGGCATTCGTTACTTCCTGTTGGTCTGAAGGCATTGTGTCTGCTTCCTCCGTCTCGGGATATTGCTGTCTGGTTGACAACCACACTT
>JADBJO010002011.1:142500-147500 GCA_016801955.1 Conus betulinus | reverse complement strand
ATGCATTTTACAGAACACTAGAAAGACCGGATGGACTTCTCTCTCACGAAGTCATAGCTGATCGAAACTGAAATGCCTTGAACAAGTAAATTGAGAAATTTCTTACTATGCTTTCATTCTGAGATGCCATAGCAAACTTAACCGAAACTGACAGGGATCCCTGGAAAACTCAACTGGTATGTATTGCGGTCTTAGACTAGATAACTTAGAGCAGCATAAAACAAAATGTAGTTCGTCTTCGTTACCATTATTGCATAGTGGACAAGTAAAATCCATTCAAGTATATTTACTGTAACGATATCGGTGTTGTGCAATGTCTGAAATTCCCAGTCTAAATTTGGTCATAGTAAACTTCAGGTGTTTGCCTACATCCATTCGCAGATAAGTTTAACATCGTGTACCGTACAAAACGTCCGATACATGGTAATCTATCGCTATTTTTCATATGAGCGTCCCATTCCTGTCACATGCACGCAATCAATCTGTCTTTAAATTCACATAGAAATGATCTATCACTTTGCATGCCTTGGTTCATCCAAACACAACCATATCCAAACTGATACAATTTACATATGATATTTCAAACCCAATTTCTTTTGTCTCTCTCGCATCCAGGGTCGTTTAACATCATATAAGGTTTCCGTGGTAATCTATTATCAACCAGTATCAAATACAAATTAATACAGAATTTCAATACAGAGGATATCTATTGGTCTCTCCAAAGACATACTCATCAGGTGTTCGCATTTCAACTCCTAAAAATTTTTTTTTCAAGGCAAAGAGGAGCACCTTTTCACAATGGCGGGCTGCATTATCTAGCCGCTGAAGTTCTGCACCATACTGAGCAATGGGTTGAACTTGGTAATAAAAAAAAAAACTTAAACAATAAATCTAAACTAGAATTCTTCAAAACAAAAAGTTTCTTCATAATGCAGAGCACAGCTTTCTTCCTGGTAAGTAATGCCAACCAGGTCATTGCATGCCAATCTGAAACTGAGTTTCGTTGAGAACAGTATACCTAAGTATCTGTAAGCATTCATACCAGGCATCACACTGCATGATTATACGTCCAATTTTCTCTTGCCGCTAAATAACCACCTTTTCAAAACACAAATATATTGCTTTTACTTAAATTCACTTTTAAATCAAGAGAAAAAGCAGCGCGTTGCAGACTGTTCAACTGAGTTTGCAAACCAATTACTGTCTCTGATGACAGTACAACATCGTCTGCTAGTAGTAAGATAAAGAGGTCAAAATAGTCGGTTGTAGACATTGCACCATGCTTACCGTTTGAATTATTTCTAGAGCAAGTTCATTAATAAACAAAGAAAATAAAACCGGGCTGCACACATCACCCTGCTTAACACCGTACGAGAGAGAGAGAGAGAGAGAGAGAGAGAGAGAGAGAGAGAGGAGAGAGAGAGAGACAGAGACAGAGAGACAGAGACACAGAGAGAGAGACAGAGGCAGAGAGAGAGAGGAGAGAGAGAGAGGAGAAGAAGAAGAAGAAGAAACAACAACAACAACACAACAACAACAACACAACAAAGCAATGCCAGCATGACACAATGATTGCCAGAAGGAAAAACCTGCTGCCGTCTGACAGCGTAAAACTTCAGAAACGGAAACCTTACATCTTTGTCTCCCGCCTTTTTTCCTCTACCCCCCCCCCCCCCCCCCCCCACCCGCTCGTACGTGTGTGTGTGTGTGTGTGTGTGTGTGTGTGTGGTGTGTGTGTGTGTGTGTGTGTGGTGTGTGTGTGTGTGTGTGTGTGTGTGTGTGTGTGTGTGGTGTGTGTGTGTGTGTGTGTGTGTGTGTTGTGTGTGTGTGTGTGTGTGTGTGTGTAGGTAGTGTGTGTGTGTGTGTGTGGTGTGTGTGCGTGTGTAAGTAGTAGTAGTAGTAGTAGTAGTAGTAGTAGTGTGTGAGTGAATGAGTGAGTGAGTAAGTGTGTGAGTGAGTGAGTGAGTGTGCGTGCGTGCGTGCGTGCGTGCGTGCGTGCGTGCGTGCGTGCGTGTGCGTGTGTGTGTGTGTGTGCGTGTGCGTGTGTGTGTGTGTGTGTGAGTGTGTGTGTGTGTGTGTGTGTGTGTGTGTGTGCGAGAGAGAGAGAGAGATAGAGAGAGAGAGAGAGAGAGAGAGAGAGAGAGAGATTGAGAGAGAGAGAGGAGAGAGAGAGAGAGAGATTCCCTCCCTTTTCTCAAATCTCTGCTGCTGCTGCTGTTATTTACTATCTCTGTCCTGCGGTCATGTTGTCATCCTCGTCCTTTTTTCATCTTCGTTTTTTTTCTTTTCTTTTTCTTTTTCTTTCTTTTTTTTTTTTTTTTTCAATTTTAACTTCCTCAGCCAGATGACAACAAAAACTACACACTCGATTTCGACCGATCTCGGTGGAAAGATGGAATACGGCCAAAGGACGTAACCACCACTCAATTTCAGCGTAGACCCAAGGGGCACATTCCGATTAAATGGTCGAAACAGGATAAGAGCAACAAGATGACGACAAAGTTTTCTCTGACACCACCACTGTGAAGATACTATGACACACAGACAACTCTCTGCGAAGTGGCATTGTTTTCATGGACCATGAAAACTTTCGTATGATATTATTGCTAACATTTCATATTTTCGACCATCAAAGTGCTTGGATATTAAAGTATTTCAGTCCTTGCCTAGCATTATTTCCCACTGCGTTAAAGTGAGGCTGTTTTCACTCATGACCTGCCTGAAAAGGTAGGGTCCGTTATTCGCTTGACGTCTTGGCGGGGATATGCGTTCTCCGGAGTCCCCTTCTTGCTTTGAGCTGATCTTCCTGCCGTGCTTTTCCCGGGTTCTCAATGTTGTTTTATTGTTGCTGCTATTATTGTGATGTTTCTTCTCGTTCTAGGCTGTCGTTGTTATTGATGCTGCGATCGCTTTCATTGTCTGCTGCTTCTAAATCTTTGCCGTTCTTATTACTGCTACTGTTGTTTTCGTTGTTCTTCGAGCTCTTACTGTTGTCGTTTTGTTGCTGCTGCTGTTGTTGCCGTTGTTCTAGTTCTATACTGTTGTCGTCGTTATTGCAGTGTTTTTACCGCTCGTTGTTTGTCATCGTTGCTACTATGTTGTTTTTTACCGCTCTTCTGGTTCTATACTGTTGTCGTTGCCGTTGTTCTATTGTTCTGGTTCTATACTGTTGTCGTCGTTATTGCTACTACTGTTGTTTTTACCGCTCTTCTGGTTCTATACTGTTGTCGTCGTTATTGCTGCTACTGTTAATTTTTATTGTTATTCTGGTTCTATACTGTTGTCGTTGTTATTGCTACTACTGTTTTTTCTATTGTTATTCTGGTTCTATACTGTTGTCGTTGTTATTGCTGCTACTGTTGTTTTTACCGCTCTTCTGGTTCTATACTGTTGTCGTTCTTATTGTTTACTGCTGCTACTGTTATTTTTATGTTGTCGTTGTTGGTTGCTATACTGTTGTTATTGTTATTGCTCTATACTGTTGTCGTTGTTATTGCTACTATTGTTGTTTTTACCGCTCTTCTGTTTCTATACTGTTTGTTTATTGCTGCTGTTTGTTTTTTTGTTGTTATTCTGGTTCTATACTGTTGTCGTCGTTGTTCATGTTGCTGTTGTTTTCACTATTCTTCTGGTTCTCTACTGTTGTCATTGCTGTTGATGCTGCTGTTGTTTTCACTGTTGTGGTTCTATACTGTTGTCGTTGTTGCTGTTGATACTGTTGTTTTCGTTGTTCTTCTAGTTCTATACTGTTGTTATTTTTTGCTGATGCTTTCTAAAATATTGTTTTTCTAGTTCTACATCACTTTTCATTGTTCATTGCTGCTGCTGTTGTTTTCATTGTGCTTCTGTTTCAATATTGTTGTCGTTGTTATTGCTGCTGCTGCTATACCTGTTATGTCACAGACGTCTTCTACGCACAGTATTTGTAGACTAATAGGGTGACAGATTCTCCCCATATTTAACCACAACACACGCAGCGCTTCCACCTGGAAATCTATCTGGAGGCAAAAAAAAAAAAAAAAACAAAAAAAAAAAACAAAAACATGTTGTTCGGAACTCTTCGCCTCATGATGTCACCAAAAGCCCGTTTAGGCTGACAACTTTCCACATTGTTTTCGTTGCCCACCTATGTGGCATTACTCCCAACGCAGTTCATTCCAACCATCCCTGAAACAGCCACACAACACCACCCTGGCCTGAAGCTACAACGTCAACGCTTGATACAAGCTGGACCCAGAGATGAGGCAGCGGTCGAAGAGAGAAGGTAGGAAGGAGTGACGCGGGACGGAAGCAACCATGAATATGCTGATTACACAGGTCATGGAAAGAACTGGGCATAAAAACGGAAAGTCGAACGTTTTTAACCTCCCGGGGGGGGGGGGGGGGGGGGTGTCTTCTCGCTGGCAGGTCTGTCTGTGACTGCCCACACCTCTCGCCTCCATTTGTATTGGGTGTCGGCAACAGAGCGCTTTCTGGCCAGGCCTTTTTTTTTTTCAGGTTCCCTGCTGCCCTTTGCTGGCTCGGAGGTAAGGTCGTTCCTCTTCCTCCTATGCTCTCCTCTTCATCAACTACCCACACCCACCTTCCCCAAGTTCGCCACTGCCAGAGACAAGAAGGGGAGGGGGGGGAGGGAGAGACAGAGAGAAAGAGAATGGAGAGAGAGAGAGAGAGAGAGAGAGAGAGAGAGAGAGAGAGAGAGAGAGAGAGACGGAGGAGGGGAGATAGAGAACGAGAGAAGGGAAGAGGGGACAGACAGAGATAGAGAGAGGGGGGGGGGGGGAGAGAAAGAGAGAGAGAGAGAAAGGAGAGAGAGAGGGAAGGGAGAGAGGAGGAGAGAGAGAGAGAAGAGAGAGAGAGAGAGAGAGAGAGAGAGAGAGAGAGAGAGAGAGAGAGAGCTGGGGAGGGGAGAAAGTGAGTGAGAGTGACAGCAAAAGAGACAGGGAAATAGATAGGGGGAAAGAAAGGGGGACAGAAGAGAGAGAGAGAGAGAGAGAGAGAGG
>JADBJO010002011.1:130000-137500 GCA_016801955.1 Conus betulinus | reverse complement strand
TCATGCATGCACGCGCGAAATTAAGCAAGGAAAATCGTCATGAGCACACGCCCATACGACGACGATGTGACCGGGAGCTGTCACCCAGCTGGCGTCGAAGAACGGCAGTCGGCACTAAACACAACAGCCGCTCACAAGCAAAACTGACGGCGATGCAGCGCTGTCGTAGACCTTCGCTGGCAGAAAAAATTGATCCGACACATCATCAGAGGTCTTCTTTCCTCCTCTCTCTCTCTCTCTCTCATCTCTCTCTCTTCTCTCTCTCTCTCTCTCTCCCCGTTTCCTCCGTCTTTCTTTTCTGTACCACAGCAATCGTCTATTTTTTATCGGGGGAAACGAAAGGCCGTGACATTTTCTGAAAGGGATGCCGTGAGAACAGTCTTTGCCATGGCCTTATTGATGGCATGTAAACAACGGCCCTCTAAAGCTGTGGGGTTCACCCCCTCCCCCACCCACATCTTCCCCTGCTCACCCCTCCCCCGCCCCACCTGTTTTTGCCATGATTTTGTTATTTTTTTTTTGGGCGACCCTTCGCGTCATTGACGTCAACATTGTGCCGCGCATGTGTGTTCGTCGTCTGTGCCGTTGTTGTGCGCGCGCGCTATAGCGCGCGGACGCGCACTTTATGTAGTTATGTTTGTGTTTGCTTGTGTGATAATTGTCTGTGCGTGCGCACACGCGCGCTAGGAGCGCGCGCACTTACGTACGAGGTGGATGTTTATCATGCAGCGGGAGAAAGAGAGCCCGTGAGAAACAGTGGGGAGGAGGGGGCGAGAGAGAGAGAGATAGATAGAGAGAGAGAGAGAGAGAAGAGAGAGAGAGAGAGAGAGTTACACTTTGATATTTTACTGTCATTATGAAACCAATCCTTGTGACAAGGACGGTAGAAGATATGTTTGATTCAGCGACAAATGTCTTCGCGAATGACAATGCACACAAGAAACAGAAAGTTCAAAGTACGAAACTATGAAAAATCATCAAACTTGCAAAGCCGACCATCCAGATATACATTAATCATTGTATCAGTCGTTCTTGCTTTGTACTCTATCAATTAGTACGCAAATATTGGGTCCAACCGTCGCGTGTTCTATTGATATCTTTTCAGTGTCACTTTCCCATGCATTTTCCAAACGACGAAAATCCATCTCCAGCGTCAGATGAAGTCCAGGACTTTCCTCTTTTGCTTTCTTCTTGCATTGAACAGCGAACAGGTAGAGACTTAAAGACAACATTAGAGAGAGAGAGAGAGAGAGGAGAGAGAGAGAGAGAGAGAGAGAGAGAGAGAGAGAGAGAGAGAGAGAGAGAGACAGACAGACAGACAGACAGACAGACAGACAGACAGACAGAAACAGACAGAGACAGAGAAAGACAAACAAAGAGACAGACAGATAGACAGAGTGATAGGGAGGAGCACGGGTTATATTTATAAAACAAAGGTCAGAATCTGTCAGGACCATCGAAGTTATGTGCACGCACGACTTTTCATTAACCAGGTGTGTGACAGAAGAAAAGACTCTCTTATCCACCCGTCATCTCTGCCTGCCTGCCTGCCTGCCTGCCTGCCCCCCCCCCCCCCTCTCTCTCTCTCTCTCTAGCTCGCTTTCTGTGTTCTTGTAAAATCTATGCAATATGCAAAGAAGAAACCGCACACGTTGTAGGATCACTGCATTTTGGTGGTCCAGACTTCATGCAGTCAACTCACTGAATAACATAAAAGTGATGTCTTCTTGCCTATTAACTCTTTCCTCTATATCTTCCTTTCACTCAACTCACTCACACACACACACACACACACACACACACACACACACACACACACACACACACACACACAACAACAAACACACTCACGCACGCACACACACATACATATATAAAACACGCTCTCTCTCTCTCTCTCTCTCTCTCACGCACGCACGCACGCACGCACGCACACACACACACACACACACACACACACACACACACACACACACACACACACACACACACACACACACAGGGGGATTACGTGGTTTGACACGAAGCGACAGGGGCGCCATTTGTTTCAGATGGGGCAAAAAAAGTCTGTATTTTCCTGTGACAATGCCAGTAACTGGACCTCCAGCGACTGCGGAGACTGCCCTCAACGCCCTGCTGACTGACAATACTGTGTCAAGCTGGAAAATTTGAGATGAAGGCAGCAACACGGTGGTCGTTCTACGACTAAAGCCAGTCAGCCCCGAGTCAACAACAATGGCGGTTCCTGCGCTGAACGGGTGAACGCAAGTTCAGTACTACAGGAAGAAATCCCCCGGCCAGGTGCGTCCAGAACAAGAGAGAACCAAAGAGCTGAACATACGACTTGAACAGGCTGGTGCTAGTCTCGGAAACTCTTGTGATGAAATGAACTGGCCGTACTTAACATCGAGTCAAACGAACAGGGCTCAGCACAGTACACAGGGCAATAGGAAGAAAACATCATGCCTACATGCGATGACGATGACACGCCCATTATTCAGGACGCTCATCTCTCTCTGTGTTCTCCTCAGTCGGAGTGTAACAGTGATCCAGAAATCCAGCAGTCGGACGTCGACGGAAGTGCTGAACAATCCATAGACAAAATAGTCGCGGGTTTTGACACTGGAGTAGGAAAGGATTATGTTGCTGCTCTGATTGATCGACAAGCGCAGAGACGATTGCATGATCCGCACAGGAACAAAGAGTTCCGGAAGGTGGTGCTTCATCGAGCGGACAGTAATGGTGTGCTGCTGTGTGAGTCTGATGATACTGTTGTGGAATATTCCTGCGATCCGCATTCGGAGGACGATTGCTTGTTCTGGTTTGTGAAGCAGGAAGAAAGAAACATGTCATCAGAGGAATACGTCAAACTGGCCAGTCTCCGGAAAGGAAGACGCACCCGCAACACAGAACATGCCGGAATCAACGCACGTGCTCTATGGCGGTGCATACTCTCCACGGAGTGATCCAGTTTTACCTGGGGTGACCGTCATCTACAGAACTGACAGTGAACGCATACCAGTGACATTTTCTCGTACACCTTTTTTTGTCATGTAAAGTGAAAGAAAAGGGCCTTGTTGTGGTTTCCATGTCTATGAAATCGAGTCGCGTTTTGTCATTGTACATCGCGTCGATTTGCTACATGGCTTAACAGCTTATCAGCATTAAAATTCGTTCGTTTCGTTCGTCTCTCTCTCTCTCTCTCTCACACACACACACACACACACACACACACACACACACACACACATACACAACTCAAACACGCACGCACACACGTCTCTCTCTCTCTCTCTCTCTCTCTCTCTCTCTCTCACACACACACACACACACACACGCACGCACGTACACACTCCTCTCTCTCTCTCTCTCTCTCTCACTCACGCACGCACGCACGCACACACACACACACACACACACACACACACACACACACACACACACACACACACACACACACACACTAAACACGCACACACGCCACGTTCTCTCTCTCTCTCTGTCTATGGATTCCCATCTTCAATAAATCTAATATTGCATGCGTCAAAGCACTAAAGTGGGTCCGCTTTTATTTCGTTTCCTTCTTTTTTCTTTCTCTTTTTCTTCTCGGGAGGGGGTGGGTGGGGGAGTGGAAGTGAGGACAGGAAAGTTCCGTGGGAAATAAGAGAAGGGGGAGACGAAGCAGAAAGAGGAGGGAGGGTGGAGGAAAACAGGGAGAAAAAGAAAAGAATTCCACCCCCACCTCACCCCACCCCTACTAAACGAAAACTGGGGAGAAAATGGAAAAGTAAAAGGGACAAAGAAGAATAACAAAGACGACGTCGAAAAAAAAAAACGGAGGAGAAGAAGAAGAATATCTGGACTTATTTTTTACTTGCATGAGAGAGAGAGAGAGAGAGAGAGAGAGAGAGAGAGAGAGAGAGAGAGAGAGAGAGAGCGAGAGAAAGAGGGAGGTATGAAATTCTATATATAAAACAAAATTATGAATTTAACAGTACCATATTATGATGTGCATACTGGCGTTTTCATCGTTTAGGAATGATGGGAAAAAAAAACCCTCACCCCCGTCTCACTAATTTTGTTTCTTTGTCTGTCTGTCTGTCTGTCTGTCTGTCTGTCTGTCTCTCTCTCTCTCTCTCTCTCTCTCTCTCTCAGAGTCGCAGTTCTGGTTGAATCCAAGCAATATTCAAAGATTAAAAACAACACGTTGTAGCAATATCGTAATTTTGTTTCCTCCAGGTTTGGCGCATGCAGCCCATATCATAAAATAAACTAATGTCTTCTAACACAATAACCCACCCTCCTCCCCCGTAGTCCACCTCCCCCCCCCCCCTCCTCGCCTACTTTCCCCTTCTCTCTCTCTCTCTCTCTCTCTCTCTCTCTCTCTCTCTCTCTCTCTCTCCCCACCCCCACCCCCAAACGGACTTTCCTCCTTCAACAAATCAATCATGGCATGCACCAAAGTGAGCATGATTTCATTTGGTTTTACTTTTACTTTTTTTGTTTCTTTTAGGATGGTAGATAGGGTGGAGGGAGACGAGGAGGCATAATAAGAAGATGGAGAGAACAAGGAGAGAGGAAGAAGTAGAAAGAGCAGGCTGGGATGAAGGAAAAACGAGGGACGAAGAACGAAGGGGAGCAGTAGGAGGACAAGACGGAGGCAGAGGAGGAGGAGGAGGAAGAGGATGCCACAACCCAACCCTACCAACCGAAAATGAAGACGATAAAGAAGAAGGGGCAAAAAGGAAGATCGAGGCGGATGACGACGACGACGACGACGACGACGACGACGTGAAACGATAAAAGCCGGGGGAAGAAGGAGAAGAACAGTAGTTTCTGGTCGATGTTTGCTGTGCGCGCCTATTGGTAAATGTTTTGATGGATTGCTCTGCACTGGTGTATAAACACACACACACACACACACACACACACACACACACACACACACACACACACACACACATATATATATATATATATATATATATATATATATATATATATATATATATATATATATGATAGTGTATTTATATATATATATATAAATACACTATCATAATATAGATAGACAGATAGATAGTTAGATAGATAGACAGACAGATAGATAAAAATGTATTAAACTGTATTACATCCTACAGCATCTCATTCCATTGTGCCATACTTCAAAGCGTGTTGTTGTTGTTGTTGTTGTTGTTGTTGTTTTAATTGTTGTTTTTCGCTTTTTTTTCAAACAGGGATGATGTGGTGTTCGAGCATCCTCTCCAAGAACCGACAGACACCACCGACCAGCTCCACTCATTTCATCGGTCAGTGTGTATGTAGCTTTATCTGCTTGAGTGAAGGTGTTCCATACAAGAACACTCTTTTGTTGCTGTGGATTCTTCTGCCTGCGCTGTCGGGGTGAGAACGGTCATAGTCACCCACACTATCCCTCTCTCCTCACAAACTACTGCTGCAAATGCGGCAGCAGCAGTAGCAAACAACAACAACAACAACAACAACAACAACAAAACAACAACGACTCGCCATACTAGTAGAATACCTATCACATAAACGGTTATTTCCATCTATGACAGTATTTCTGCTACAAGTCCATCAAGTATCAAACAACACATCCCCTTGTTTTGTAACTTCCAAATCTTTACACAGCATTTACCCCCCCCCCCCCCCCCCCCCCCCCCCCCCCATTTCAGCAACTAGTGCAGCAAGGAGTGGTAATTTAGCGGTTGTTAGCAAGAGGCATGAAATGATAATTTTCTACTACTTCGTGAAAGGTATGGTCCTGAGAGTTTACCATTCTTTATGGAAATGATGGCGGTTTACGACATACTTGTGACAGATAGAATTGTGAGAATGTAGATTTTGTACGTGAAAGTGATAGTTTACCAATGTTTGCGAAGGGTATCGAACTGAGAGTTTATGATCTGTTTGAGATGAGTATGGGAGTGGTAGGGCTTTTTTCACGAGAGATAATAGGATTGACAGTTTAGCATCTGTCTGAGATAGTTTGACTGATTGCTAGCTTACCATTAGTTCGCAAGAGGTATGGAGAGGTAGCTGATCATCTGTACAGCTGTCAGAGAAAGAGCTACGAAAGTGACAGTTTACCTAATGTTTGAATGAACAGGGGTGATGCTTTACCATTTGTTTGCGAGAGGTGTGAGAAATGATTGTTTACCATGTTGAGGAGAAGCACACAAGTGATAGTTTACCGTCTGTTTAAAATTAGGAAGGGAGAGACAGTTCCCCTACTTCTGCGGGAGGTTTAGGAGTGATTAGTTTACTATCAGTTTGTGAGAGCTATGGGACAGATAGTCTAGCATTTGTTTGCAAGAGGTATGTGAGTGGTAGTTTACCACATGCTTGCGAGAGGTATAGGAGTGGTAGTTTACGATAAATGCCGGGGTTATAGTTTACCATTTCCTTGCGAGAGGTTCGGGAGTGGTAACTGATCATTTATTTGCGAAACAGCCCTTACATTTTACTATGTCTCTTTTTTTAATCTGGTTCAAATTTAAAACTAAGACATAAAGCAAACAACTTTGTTGGCAGAAAACTCAAGGCATTAAGGTACGGGACTGGTAAAATATTACTTAAATGTAAAACAGCCTGTTTCATTCGCTCTTGTCCATTCTTGGAGTTGGATCCAATTCAACAGCTCAAATTCAAAGCACACGGATTTGTTTCACTGAAAAACACGGGGAGGGAACAGAAAGTGGCCACTTGTTTGTCAAAGAGCTTGAACTACTTGGGTTCACCCGTCTTTCTTTCCTTCCTGTCGTGTGTTGTTTGGTTATCATGAAGGCATCTGGCTTTAGTTGTCTGCACTGCCAAACATATTACTTTCATCAGCTATCATCTCCGTCTGACAATGTAAGCAGCCGCCTCAAGCAAACTATGGGTTGAAAAAAAAATTGTGTGTGTGCGCGCGCGCGCGCGCGCGCGCGCGCGCGCGTGTGTGTGTGTGTGTGTGTGTGTGTGTGTGTGTGTGTGTGTGTGTGTGTGTGTGTGTGAAATGCGTATGTTTGCGTGCGTGTATGCGAAAACATGTCTCTCTCTGTGCATGCGTGCGTGCGTGTGTCTGTGCGCATGTGTGTGTGTGTGTGTGTGTGTGTGTGTGTGTGTGTGTGTGTGTGTGTGTGTGTGTGTGTGTGTGTGTGTGTGTGTGTGCGTGCGTGCGTACGTGCGTGCGTGCGTGCGTGCGTGTGTGTTGTATCCATTATAAGTTCTTTTGATATAACATTTTACTGTCAGACTTTTTTTTCATATATAAACAACATTTTTCCTCAAACATTATTTTTCTGCTATGCTGCATACTTATTCATATTGCATATAATATATTCAATAAAAAAAAACAGCGATGAATGAAACTTGACAGGTTTAATCAGAATAAACACTCTGCTTTGTTTAAATGGCGCGCCGTCTCACCACTTTAGCCCTCTGTTCGCGATCTAATGAACGTCATGTAACCACAAGCGATCTAACAATGAAGGCACA
>JADBJO010002011.1:115000-120000 GCA_016801955.1 Conus betulinus | reverse complement strand
TATTGAGTAGATGTGCGCACGCGTGTGTCTGTGGCTGTATCTATGCGTCTCTGTGTCTATGTGCATGTGTATGTGTGATGTGGATGGATGTGTGTGTGTGTGTGTGTGTGTGTGTGTGTGTGTGTGTGTGTGTGAAGGAAAGAGAGAGAGAGAGAGAGAGGAAGAGAGAGAGAGAGAGAGAGAGAGAGAGAGAGAGAGAGAGAGCTTGTGTATGTGTGTATGCATGCGTACATGCGTGCCTGCGCGCGCGCGCGCGCGCGCGCGCGCGCGCGCGCGTGTGTGTGTGTGTGTGTGTGTGTGTGTGTGTGTGTGTGTGTGTGTGTGTGTGTGTGTGTGTGCGTGCGTGTGCAAGCGTGAGCGCGCAGCGTTTCACGCATGTGTATGTGCGTGCGTGTGCGTGTGTATTTGAGGGCGCGCGCGCGATGGCGAGCATTTTTACATTTGAGCTTTGGATGGGGGGGGGGGGGGGGGGTCTAATTCTGGAACCGGAAGTTAATGTTCGCTTTGATGATGCTGTTTTTTTTTTTTTTTTTTTCCCCTTGTCTCGCCAAAACAGAAATTACGACCCTGACGAGTGCTCCACAAAGCGAAACAGCACGTCTTGCCCAGGTTCCCGTTCCAGACAGCGAGTGAAGGCAGTGGCTATTTGGAGACAGTCTTTTCGCTTCTGTCCTGCTGTCCCCTCCTTTCTGCACCCTGACTCTCTTTCTTCTATGATCATTATCATCGTTATTATTATTATTATTATTATTATCACATCATCATCATCATGTTATTATTATTGTTGTTGATGTTATTGCTTTTGCAGATGTTGCTATTCTTCTTCTTCTCCTCCACTGGGTTTCTTAATGATCTGGAAGAAGACAAGATCCTGCAAAATGAAGATCCGGCAGAAGGTCTTTCAGCATACTGAAAAGCTGAAGTGAAGATCCGGCAGAAGGTCTTTCAGATTTCATAATGAATCGCACAAAATCAAACATTCCTACATCTTCGATGAAGCCCCTAATGCCAAAAGTTCCTTGTTCAACTCTGAATGCAAGGAAATTACCAAAACCCGCAAAAGAGCTCAACGTTGGGTCTCCCGCAGACCATCGATGCCTAACGTCCGAACAAATCAGAAACTGAGAGCAAAATTTCAAACACATTTATAAAACCAATAAACGTTTATATTAGAAACAATTTTGCGCAAGTCTCACATCCAAAACATCGAAGAAAAAAGTGTGAAAAATCATCAAGAAAATTAAAGGGAAGTACACCTGCCCTACTGTGAACCATCTCAAGTTTTCTGACTCTTTGATAACAGAGAAAAAAGCTATTGCTAATCTGCTTGCTTCAACTATTGAAAGGAATTCCTCTTCTTCTATCAAATCAGACCGTTTTGTCAAAAACAAAATCCTCAAAGAAAAAATCACCCTGCAACTTTTCATCAGACAACGTGGAAGACTACAATCTTCCTCTCACTTTAAACGAATTGAAATCCTCCTTACTTTCTTGCAGCGATTCCTCTCCCGTCATAGACGAAATCCATTATAAACTTTCGAAACATCTTCCACAAAAAGGTCTGAACAAACTGCTACAAGTCTACAACCATGCATAGACTACTGGGTTCTTTCCCCTTCTTCTCGGCGAAAAGCCCTCATCATACCTATTCCCAAACCTAGAAAAGATCTTTTGAACCCATCAGATTACCGTCCGATAGCTTTGACCAGTTGTATCTGCAAACTGATGGAAAAAAAATGGTCAATGCTAGACTCGAAACCGACGGCCTTCTGGCGAAAGAACAGTGTCGTTTCGCGCAAACGTCGAACTAAAGTGGAGCATTTGATCCGCCTGATATCTACGCTTCGAAACGTCTTTCTAAATAAACAACATGCAGTGGCTTTTTTTTTTTTTTTTTACTTGGAGAAGGCCTACGATACCACCTGGAAATATGGAATATTTAATGATCTCCATGTTCTTGGTTTTCGGGGTCATCTTCCACTTTTTATCAAAAATGTTTAGGCAAACGACAGTTTCAGGTTCGCGTTGGCACCACTCTCTCTGATGCTCACGAGCAGGAGTTGTGTGTTCCACAAGGGTGCATACTGTACCCTGCCCTCTTTAGCATCAAAATCAACAACATTGTTAAACTCACTTCAACAGGGTTCCGGACTGCTAATTGTATGGGGGTGATTTTGCCGTCTATGCAACCGGAAGCTTGTAGCAGAGTGTTCAGCGCAGGCTCCAGCTTTGTGTGGACAAAATTCATCTGTGGGCGGAAGAAAATGGCTTTACTTTTTTCTGCTATTAAGACAGAGTGCATTCACTTCCACAGTTTGACAGTTCTTTGCAGATCCTGAAATCCAAATAGGGAAATCTCCCATTCCAGCTGTAAAAGAGGCCAAATTTCTAGGAGTTATTTCCGATAAAAAAAAAACTCAACTTTTCTTAATCACATTAAAAACGTAAAAGCCTCTTGCCAGAAAGCTTTGAACATTCTGCGGGTTGTAGCACACACTGACTGGGGCGCTGATAAGAAAACCTTGCTGCACCCTCTACAGAGCCTTGGTCCGTTCTAAAACTGGATTATGGTTGTGCTGTGTACGGCTCTACAAGACGCTCTTACTTGAAACTCTTGGATCCTATTCACCATCAAGGGCTTCGTCTCTGTCTTGGAGCATTCCGCACCACCCCTGTGTACAGCCTGTACACGGAGGCAGGTGAACCCTCACTGTCCAACCGCAGGCTGAAACTGTCCTTGAACTACTATCCGAGACTGTTCTCTGAACCGGAAAACCCTGCCTATTTCTGTGTTTTTTAGCCCTCAGTTTCAAATTAAAATCGAAAAAAAAAATCCAACTGTATTCTTCCCGTTTGGACTTAGTATGCAGCCTCATGCGCAGAATGCAGGTCTTGATCAAGGAGTTGTGTCTGACTTCTCCAAATTTCCAGATGAGCCTCCATGGACCTTTTTCACACACCAGAAGTCCGCTTTGATCTTGCTGCTGTTTGCAAAGAACCCATCAGTTCTCTGGCACACAAGATATTGTTTGCCGAACTCCGTACAAAATTTCCCATCCTTTCAGAAAATATTTACTGATGGTTCAAAGTCTGAAGATGGAGTGGCCTGTGCAGCCTATTACCCTGGTGCTCCTTCTCAAATATTATTAGAACATACTCCATCAGATGCTTCTGTTTACTCTGCTGAACTTACAGCCCTGGTTCTAGCACTGAAGATAATCTCTCAATCCACAAACAAGAACTTTCTGATTTCGTCTGATTCGCTGTCAGCTTTGGAGGCGATAACTAGCCATCATCCTCGAACTTCTACACATTAAAAAAAATTTTACCACGTTGAAAGCGACAGGTCACAACATTGTTCTATCTTGAGTTCCTAGTCATGTTGACATCGGTGGGAATGAAATGGCAGATCGTTTGGCCAAGACTGCCACAACAGGGAAACTGTCTAACATATCTATCCCCTACACAGATTTAAACCAAAAGTTAATGATCATGTCAGAGACCTCTGGTACGAGGATTGGAATACACAGATGGATAACAAACTCTTTCAGATCCGTCCAAAAACCTTAAAGAGGTCCTCTCATCTACCTCTGGTGGTCGCAAAGAAGAAAAAACGGTTCTATGCCGGCTGCACACTGGCCATTCGTACTTTTTAAAATATGAAGAAGCTCCATGGTGCATTCCATGTCATGTACCACTCACAATTAAAACACATTCTTTTAGTGTTGGGACTTGCATGATGTGAGACACAAACATTTTACAGCAGATTCCATGTAAACCTCGTTCGGAGATGTTCCACCTGATGCGATCTTCGAATTCTTGAAAGAGATTAAAATTTTTCATCGGAACTGAGATTTGATAGTGGACAGATTTTTAACAAAATTTCGGGCGGGTTTTTAAAAGATGTATTTTAAAGAGTTTTTGTGTGAACGAATGACTTGTGAGCTGACTTCAACGCGGTGACAGCCCTGATATGACCCATTGCTGTCGGCTGGGCTATAAGCAACATTACCTTACCTTACCTTCTTCTTCTTCCTGCTGTTGTGTTGTGTGCTGTGTTGCTATTATTGTTATTACTATTATTGTCATCATTACTATCATCATTATTGTTATTACTTTTACTATTATTACTATTATTATTACCACCTTTATTATTATTGTTGTTGTTGTTGTTGTCGCTGCTGCTGTTGCTGTTAGTAGTGTAATTATCATCATCATTTCAAATTTTTGCTGCTTTACATTCTACGCCCAGCAATTTCTCTTCGTCCTTTGAATCCGTGGGGAGTCGCTGGGGCGCCACACTGGAGAGCAATTCACCAAATTCCTCCAGTTCTGTGGGTCGTGTGCCAAGTCTTGGGTCTCTGCACGTATCTTTCACTTCCATTCTGCAATGTTGTCAGTCCTCGTCAGTCCCCCCCACCCACCCACCCACCCCCCCCCCCTCCGCCGCTACCCCTCCTATATTTCCCGCTGTCTCCCTTCTTCAATAGCTCCTGGGTGTGGATGGGTGGGTGGGTGGGTGCGGGTTACTATAACCATTGGATCTTGTTACGTGGCTGTATCAACTAAGTTTCATTTTCCTAATAACTGATGTCAGTAGCACTTTGTACAGTCCTGTGCGCTGTTTGATGGTTTGGTGCGCTTGTTCACTGGAGATAATTCTGATCAGTATATCCGATGGTTAGTTTCGGGCAGTAATTGCTCATTTTCCGTGGCTTCGTCGTTTCTTCTTTTTCCACACCGCTTGCTAGGTTCCATATCTTGCATGCATGCAGCACGATGGAGTATACCGATGCACACAGAAGCCTGTCTTTGTGTTTCACGGGGGTGATGATGTACTTCAGCACAGCTTTTAGTCTGAACGCGCTATTGATGTCTTTGCAAAGTCTTTGATGTCATGACGGAAGAATTGTTAGTCTGCACTTGAATTACCCCACTACTAATTTTTTCAGTATGTACATATATACAGAGAGAGAGAGAGAGAGAGAGAGAGAGAGAGA
>JADBJO010002011.1:102500-110000 GCA_016801955.1 Conus betulinus | reverse complement strand
CACCACCATCCACACGCAGATACCTCACTCGTCTCCCTTTCTTCTCTCTCTCTCTTACCTACTCAAAGCTCTCCAACCCTCCTTCCACCCCCCACCCCCCTTCCCCCCACCCCCCCAAACCCGTCTTTCACAACAGTCCACTGACCGGTCAAAAGTCCAACGGTCTGCCAGGCGGACCCTAATACCATCACTTGGCCTCCCCGCGGGCAGTCAAAAGGCCTTCCCCACCCACCCTCTCACCCTCCCCCCACCACCAGGGACCATCCCAAGTCTACCCCCCTCCCCTCCTACCGCCCGACCATTTCCCACACAAATTGGTTTACCCGACATCCCATTCGTTTGTCCTCGTTCTTGTCATTCGCCTCTCCCCGCCCCCCCGCCCCCCTCCCTCTCCCAACTTATCACACTCTTCCTCCACTCTTTACATGGACACATAAACGCTCACACACACAAACGCGTGCCCGACTGCACGCACGCACGCACGCACGCACAGACACGGGCGGGCGCGCGCGCACACACATAACACACACACACCAGTGCGCGTGCACACACCCTGACAAATCCCCTTCTGGCCGTTCCTTCAGTGATGTTAATGTTGCAACGGTTACAACAACAAAACCAGAATTAGCCTACTGCACCGCGAAACGAAACAACAAACAAGTCACAAAAGAAACACAACGCGTTTCGACCTGTTTGGTCTTCCTCTTTTGTTTGGCAGCACAGTAAATCTGTTTTTACCCTTGTTTCAATTTCCGCCCGCAGTCACCTCATTGCACAACCCCCCCCCCCCCCCACCTCCCCTTCCACCCTACCTCTCTCTGATCTCCGCAAACCGAGTCCCTGCTTTCTAAACATATATACACACAGACAGACAAATCAGAAGGTTCTCTCTCTCTCTCTCTCTCTCTCTCTCTCTCTCTCTCTCTCTGTCTCTGTCTCTCTCTCGTGCGCGCGCGAACACACATATACCATACAAACACACATGCGCACCCACTCGACCACACACACACACACACACACACACACACACACACACACACACACACACACTTTTTTTTCCCCGATCGATCTCCCCCCTCCCCCCCTCCTCGCCTTTCTCTCTCTCTCTCTCTCTCTCTCTCTCTCTCTCATCACCTTATCATTTCCCCCATCCCCCCATCTTTGACCCCGCCTTTCTCATTAGTCTCCGCAGTCTATTTAGAATGCTCCAATGTCCAACGATCAGGGACTGGTTCTCGAACGGTCAGTTTGGGACTCCCAATTGCTCGTCTGAATGGGACTCTCCATACTGAGAGAATTTCACTGAGATACAGAAGTTCGTTCGGCTTCGTTTATGTCATCGTGCCGTCCCTTCTCCCTCTCCACCCTATCCTCCCCCTCCCTCGTCGACACAACCTCTTCTCCATTGGAGCTCATAAAAAGCCCCTTATAACCGTTCTCTTTGTTAAACTAGTACTGTTTTCGGGGAAACCATCCTTAACATTTTTTTTTACATCCTTATAATCTTTATCAGAATTCAGAATAAACATCATTTAGAGTATGTACATAACAACCATTTTCCTTGTTGTTAAAACAGAAATGTTTTCAGAACAGGGATCATCAACATTACTATTCTGATAATCAAGATATATTATCATTTTGATCATTGTTAAGAATATTGATGTGCCAAATCAATAACGACCCCAGGCGTTTACAATCAACAAGTACAGAAATCCATCTAAAAGCAAATAAATAAGAACAAACAAGGATGCACAAAACGCACAACCAAACATACCACATCCAGCTCGCCCCTCTCCCTCCTTCTTTCCACCTCTCATATAAAAAACAATTTTGGATGAAATAAAATAAACACGATGTTCAGCCTCATATGAAACACTCCAGCAACACCAGCGCATATTGCGCATACATCGATCGAAAGGGTAAAGAACAGTTTTCGGGTTTGATTATAAAGACGGCAGAAAAACAGAGTCTCTGAGTTGATGTGGGAGCTGGTACTGTAACATTAAGTGTGTCTGCTCTGCAGTAACTGACAACTGAGCTTCAAAACTGAAACTTTCCTACCTACCTCTGGAAGTCGTAGAATGTATTTTGCCTGTTTTAAATGTAAAGTTATTTTGTGATCAGTTTAATCTTTTCAACCTTTCAATATCTAGATTAGCTAGTTATTTGTTATGTAGTCCTATTGCTCGTTTATTGTCACTCCCCCCCCCCCTCTCTCTCTCTTTCTTTCTTTCTCTCTGTCTCTCCCTCCTTTCTCTTTTTTTTATTTTTTTTTTTGACGACGTTCAAAAATTAACAAAGTTTTGCTGTTATTGATGCCAGAGTCAAAAATCATCGACACGATGAAAAGACTTTCAATGAAATAGCTAACTAACTAATATGGGAGCTGATTCCACACGAAGGGGACTGACAGCCAAAGGAACACCGACCAACAGTTTCAGTACCAACAGGGGGGAGAATTTACCGAAGGGCGAGTATCAGACGAAGAACGAGGTTCAGGCACATTGCCAACATTATTTCTAAAGTAACACCACTAATTTCCTTAAACATTACAAATACAAACTATCAAGAAAGTCTCTAGAAACTATGT
The DNA here is from genome assembly GCA_016801955.1 of Conus betulinus. Lineage (NCBI taxonomy): Eukaryota > Metazoa > Mollusca > Gastropoda > Neogastropoda > Conidae > Conus > Conus betulinus. The sequence continues at coordinate 107,410 of JADBJO010002011.1, read as the reverse complement.
ACAAAAGCTTTGTATTACCTCACTTTGATTACGCAGACGTCATATGGGACAACTGTAGTAAAAACCTCGCAGAAAAATTAGAAGATCTCCACCTTGATGCTTTACGAACAATTGTTGGTTGTTCCCGGGGATGTAGTCATTCAAAATTATATCATGAATCAGGTTTCAGTTCACTTGAAGAACGGCGAAAAAGACACAAACTAATTTTCTATCACAAAATTGTATATGGAAACAGCCCCGATTATTTAGGTTATCTCCTACCCCCACTAGTGTCTTCTGTGAATCCGTATCATCGTCGCAGGTTAGGTGATCGTTCTGTGCCTCGGTGTAAAACTGAACTATATTGTAACTCTTTTTTCCCATCAAGCACTCGTCTCTGGAACAGTCTTCCCGAAACTGTCCAGTCTAATTCTTCTATCAGCGCACTGAAACGTTACTTGTCTAGATGATGATGCTTGTGTTCCATCATATCATATTTTTATCATGGCTGCAGAAAACTACAGACCTCACATGCTTGTCTTCGACTTGGTATGAGCAACCTTAACCACGATCTTTATCGTCGTCATCTTTTGCTAAATCCTTCATGTGCTTGTGGTTACCCTACGGAAACTGCCGAACACTTTTTACTGCATTGCCCTCGGTTTTGCCGACATTAGATTTATTACAATTTTCTCCCTCCCCGCAAATTACCAGAACATTATACACTTCTTTCAGGCTGCAGTACCCTAACAATTAAAGAAAATGTACATCTGTTTCTCTGTAGTTCATGACTTTTTGCTCAAGAGCGACAGGATTAAGTAAAAAAAAAAAATAAAAATAAATAATAAATAAATAAATAATAAATAAATCACGAAATCACGACTCAAAATCTCGCCATATGTAATATGCTTGTCGGTATAGCGCCCGCTATTTGCTACTGTGACAGTAACATATTCTTCCGAGACATCCTCTCTCTCTCTCTCTCTCTCTCTCTCTCTCTCTCTCTCTCTCTCTCTCTCTCTCTCTCTCTCTCTCTCTCTCTCTCCACTCTCTCTCTCTCTCTCTTATATCACATTGTCCATTCGCTTCCTAATTTATGCTCATTATAATAACTGTATCTACTTCACTGACTCATTGTTGTGACCTCCTAAGCAGGTGACACTTCAATAAGCTTTGCTTTTGTTTCCTGTTCTGTATTGATTGTATTTGTCAGTGTTTGCTGAACGTGATATGCTGACAAACGAAATCACCGTGAACATATAATATAACTCATCAAACCAATCTTTATGACTGTTGCGCATGCGCACTAGCATCATTGGTATAATTGGGCGGACTTCCTTGCGAAGATATATAAAGCCCAAATCCGAAAAGATCTACTATAAATTTTTTTTTTCGCGCTAAATGCTTTACTAGGACCGTACAGGGTTTTTTCATGCGGAGGGGGTGGGGGTCACTTTTTATCTGATATATTGACAACGAGGGACAAAAAAAGAAAACAATAGTTCCCACGTGAAGTAATGTTCTCCCGTGAAATTCACCTTCTCCAAGTCATAATTACCATTTTCATACACTCACAATTACTATTTTCACATAAACCCACTTCTCATTCGTTTGTTTTAAGGTGTGAGTATCTTAAATTGAAAAGTTAAAAGAAAAAAAAATATCAGGGCACATAATCTTAAAACTTACGCTTCTCACGCTATCCATCAGCTCTCTCTCTCTCTCTCTCTCTCTCTCTCTCTCTCTCTCTCTCTCTCTCCACACTCACACACACACACACACACACACAGAACACACACACAGTGAGGACACACACACACACACACACAGAGTGAGACACACACAGACATATCAGAAGAAGGCATGGGAGGAGAGAAGAGAGAGAGAGAGTGAGAGAGAGAGAGAGACAGACAGGAGACAGTCAGAGAGCAGAGGAAGAGAGGAGAGAGAGAGAGAGAGGCGAGAGACAGAGAGAGAGAGAGAGAGAGAGAGAGAGAGAGAGAGAGAGACAGACAGACAGACAGACAGACAGACAGACAGGCAGGCAGGCAGGCAGGCAGGACAGACAAGAGAGACAGAGACAGAGTGACAGACATACACAATCAGAGACAGACACGACAGAGACAGACAGTGCGAGAGAAAGAGAAGAGAGAGAGAGAAGCCGCATTAGCTGAACACCAGGCGACTTCCCCAACACACCCCCCCCCCCCCCCCCCCCCCCCTTCCAATATTATAGGATCAATTTCGACGCTTCGTGAGTTTTTACAGCACGAGCAGACAAATAACGCGACCTCTTGGACCATCCTGGGGAGCGGGCTTGTTCATAACAGGGGGGTCTTTATGTGGAGTTTCTATGGAAACCCAAACACTTATGGAATTGACGGGGGTCTGTGATGGTAAGGATGGTGTGTGTGTGTGTGTGTGTGTGTGTGTGTGTGTGTGTGTGTGTGTGTGTGTGTGTGTGTGTGCTCGCGCGCGCGCGCGCGCGCGTGCGTGCGTGTGCGTGTGCGTGTGTGTGCATGTGTGCGCGCGCGTCTGTATGTTAGGGTGTGCAGGCGCGAGTGTGCGTGCTGCGCACGTTCGAGTGTGTGTGTGTGTGTGTGTGTGTGTGTGTGTGTGTGTGTGTGAGAGAGAGAGAGAGAGAGAGAGAGAGAGAGAGAGAGAGTGTGTGTGTGTGTGTGTGTGTGTGTGAGAGAGAGAGAGAGAGAGAGAGAGAGAGAGAGAGAGAGAGAGAGAGTGTGAGGTGTGTTGTGTGTGTGTGTGTGTGTGTGTGTGTGTGTGTGTGTGTGTGTGTGTGTGTGCGCGTGTGTATGATAGAGCGCGCGCGCGTGCGTGCATGTGCGTGCATGTGTGTGTGTGTGAGTGCACGTATGAATGTTTGTATGCGCACGTGAGCGAGTGTTGTTATACGGTGAGTGTGTGTCTCGTGCGTGCCTGAGCGTGCTTGTGTGTGTGTGTGTGTGTGTGTGTGTGTGTGTGTGTGTGAGAGAGAGAGAGAGAGAGAGAGAGAGAGAGAGAGAGAGAGAGAGAGAGAGAGAGAGAGAGAGGGAGGGAGAGGGGGAGGGAGGGAGAGCAAAGTCAAAGGTTTATCTTCCCACTGACGTCGACATCAGCCTGCTGATGACTATGACGTGTTGGGTGGACAGCTCTAACGCTATGACAGGTGATTCAGGAGGAGGAACAACAATGAACCCAAGGCACAATAGTCCTTTCAAACAATAACAAAGAAGTAGGACAAGTAAACATTTTGAACTGTAACATACTAGTCTCGACAGATGTCAATCTTTTATACCGCACCTCCAACCTTAATCTTAGCTCACCAAGTAACTATGTTCATGCGCGACCCCGCGCGCGTACCACACACACACACACACACACACACACACACACACACACACACACACAGAGAGAGAGAGACAGACAGACAGACAGAGAGAGAGGAAAAGACAGACAAAGCAAGAGATAGACAGACAGACAAAACAAAGCGAGAGACAGACAGACAGACAGACAGACAGTCAGACAGAAAGACACAGACAGAGAGGGACAGAGAGAAACTAAGTGTGGAGCTGCAGGAAGACAGCCATGTCCCATTCTGTCAGCTCCACCAGAGGCACGAGACTAATTCCAGTGCACACCAATCCTTCCCTGACAAAGCAGTAGACCAGGTCAGGCCCACCATGACGCTCACACACTAGCTGGTAGAAGCGTGTTTCGGTCTTTATGACCGAGGCCACAGCCTCGACTTTGAAAGTTGTCCAAGCAATCAGCTGTCCTGACTTCCTGACGTAGCACGTTCCATTCAGAAACCGTCCACGGAAACAGAGACATTTGCCGATACGCGTCCTGCAGACTGACATGTCATAGCAGCATGCGTCGTTTTTTCCTTATGCTCAGCCTGCTGTGTGACGTTGCTGGTCAGTGCGCCGAGGTCTACAGACCAACTTGTGATGGGAATCCTAAAGATCTCTGACCCTGTTTTCCTTCCGTCGTCCCTGCAGTGTGGACCAGTTCAGAGAGTCCGTAACGTATCATACGCATGATGGTTGGTGGTGTCCGTTTGCGATCCATTTTTGCCCCTCTGCATCGGACTTTTTCTTTTAATCTCCGGGCACCTAGCTTGCAGTGTACGGGTCCAACACTTAGATGCGTATTCCACGCATCGTCAAACACGTGTCATGTAGACAGTCTGTTTCAATCTCGTCTCGTCTCCTATTTCAAGGTTTCGGATGAGATGAAGCTCTTGTTCCTGTTGGCTTTCTGCTATGATATGTGATTTTCCCACTTAAATCCTCCTGTATGGACGGTGATGCGGAGGTGTAAGGTGTTGTTGCGTTCTCCAGGCTAGTTCCATCTTTCTCCGTTCGTGGATTGCATTTCGAGCATTTCTGAAGATGACAACTCAGTGACCAATCCTATTCCCTAATGGTGATAATGGAGTCCACGTCCTGCTGGGGGACGTTCAGGTCTTATTTCTTGATGATTGTTCCGCTGTAAATTGAATCGTCCGCAGGGAGCTTGGACTTGGTGCCAGCAGGTACGTCGTTGAAGCTGATCAGAAACAGGTTTGGTCCAAGAACTGAACCCTGGTGGACGCCACACTCCATACCCTCGAGATCAGATTTCACTATCCCGACCAGGACTGTCTAATATCTAATCGACGAAATCCTCTGTCCTTTTATACATGCGGCCAAATGCACCGGAAGTGTGAGACGGAAGGTCTGTCGGTCTGTATCAGCAACTTTCCAGTTTCTGTTTGTGTGGGCGCGCATTTACGTGGAAAAGCGGGAGCGAGTTTCAGTGTGTGCACGTACGAATACTAATACGATGGCAAACACAGAAACATCTTCCAACAGCCAACATTTGAACGAACAGGCAAAAGTACAAGTATTCCCTCCCATGACTATGCAGGTCGGAGGGCAGACAAACAACTT
>JADBJO010002011.1:92500-97500 GCA_016801955.1 Conus betulinus | reverse complement strand
ACAATATGTTAATCTGGTTTCAGTCAGTCAGTCAGGTGTGTGTGTGTGTGTGTGTGCGTGTGCGTGTGTGTGTGTGTGTGTGTGTGTGTGTCCGTCCGTGGTCAAAATGTATTTCACTCGCTCCAGAGAAAAACTACTGGGCCCGATCTTTCTGAAAGTTTGTAGGTATGTTCATTATGTGTCACGGATGATGCCCAAAGTTTATTTTACCGTTATATCGGTTACTAACGGCTGTAATGGCCCATAATGGTTCTCCTTCTTTTTATGGAATATCTCAGAGAGTACTTGGCCGATCCTTTTGAAAATTTGTAGGTATGTTCATTATGTGTCACGGATGATGCCCAAAGTTTATTTTACCGTTATATCCGTTACTAACGGCTATAACGGGTTTCCCTCTCTATGGAATATCTCAGAAAGTATTTGGCCGATCTTCTGAAAATTTGTGGGTATGTTCATTATGGGTCACGGATAATGCCCGATGTTTTATTTTACCGTTATGGCCATTACTAACGGCTATAACGGTCCATAACGGTTTTTCTTCTATATGTAATATCTCAGAAAGTACTTGGCCGATCTTTCTGCAAATTTGTAGGTATTTTCATCATGGGTCACGGATGATGGCCGATGTTTACCGTTATATCCCTTACTAACCGGCTATGACGGCCCAAAACGGTTTTTCCTCTTTTTGTTTGTTTGTTTTTGTTTGTTTTTGTTTTTTGTTGCGTTTTTTTTTTTTTTTCTCAGGAACTGTGTTTCTTTCTTTCTTGCCTCCATTTAGTCTTGACACAGAACACTTTTCCAATGTTAATGAAATGACCAGAATATTCTCAGGAAAACTGGAGTACATGGTCCCGACAGTTCCATCACTGAAAGCTTCCCTTCAGGTCATAATCTGTTCTTCAGCATCGATGGAAGTGACTGTCGGAGTAGGACAACGCTGGAACTTTTCAACGGCAAACCCTGTATCCTTTTGTAATACTACACAGCCAGGTTGAAACACAAAGGGTATAGTGGCTTTGGCATCTACGCTGGATGTCCTATGCAACAATTAACACCATTACGCAGAAAACATTACGGCTATAGTAGCCAAGCCGACCCTAGGGTTTTTTCCCCCCCCCCCCCTAAAAATACTTAAAATACTTATCGACGATTAAAGTAAGACGAATAAAAAAAAAGACCTTGAAGATATCACAGAAAATGAATTGCTCGCAGTCCAAGTTTCCATATAAGCCAGCGGACCCTAGGGTAATTTCCATGCGATCTTTAGTGGCTTCACTTTGTTGTACCTGCGAAAAAAATAGATATCTTTTACAATATACGATTGTGAGCGCACGCGCACTTGCGTGCGCGCGCGTGTGTGTGTGTGTGTGTGTGTGTGATCAAGAAACGTCAAAAAAAAAAAGTTTGAAACTACCATAACTCCTTATTTCTTTCTCCATGTCACCTTTACTACAACTCTTCCCCCCCCCCCCCTACCCTACCCCTAAAATGTGACACAAAAAGACACAAGAAGTACGTGGGTGGACCTGGACGCCATCTTCCAACCGTGGACCTTCAAGCCCCACCAGCCGCCAAACGACAGCCTCTTACCATTCCTTTTCCACTCGGATCACGACCAGACCCGCCACTTCTTCAGCGCTGAATCACCTCGTTTGAAACAAGAGGCCATTTACCGGGCCGTCATTTCAAACATTAGGCAGAGTTTTTCCCCCTTCTTTGGGGTGAGAGAATGGGGAATGTTGGTAGGGGTGGAGGCGTGGGGGTGGGGGGAGCAGAGGGTGTGGTGACGGGTGTAGACCTGGGTGGTGGGGGTATGGGAAGGGCTAGATGGTCCAATAAAATCGAGACATGTTCACTAAGAGTGTCTCGGGCTTGTTTCCGTTTTCCACCGTTAGAAATGTCTGAGAGAGAGAGAGAGAGAGAGAGAGAGAGAGAGAGGGGGGGGGGGGGGGGGGAAGATAGAGGTAAACGGAAACAAAAGGTAGAGACGGAAAGACAGAGCACGTGAGAGACAGGAGGTACACCGATGAGAGGGAGGGAGGGAGGGGGAGGGAGACAGACAGGGTAGACAGACAGACAGACAGAAAGGCTGGGGAGGGAAGAACGTGTGAGTGTGTGAACGTCGCGGAGAAGATCGACAGGCAGAGAACATGCAGGCAGCAAGGTGGAGAGCAAAAACAGACAAATAATGTGCGCTCATACATTCTCTCTCTCTCTCTCTCTCTCTCTCTCTCTCTCTCTCTCTCTCAATTTCTCTCTCATTTACCTGAAGGGCAAGAGTCGCCAGCTTTTCTCGAACATTCTGAAGGCAAGTTGCTGTCCGCAGCCATCACCTGTTAAAAAAACACAATAGCGTCAACATCAGCATAACGTCATCACGACTGTACATCAAGCGTTTTCATCCCTAATTGAAAAAAAAAAAAAAAGTGACGTGCTCAGCAACACCACTGACGTCACTGTGATGACTATAAGTCTATTAAGTACCCATCAAGACACACCGAGAACAAAGTCGATATAGCTTTAAAAAAAAAAAAAAAAAAAAAAAAATTAAAAAAAAATTAAAAAACCCCCACCCCCCCCCCCCCCCCCCAAAAAAAAAAAAAAAAAAAAAAAATCTGAACAACACAGACCTCATCAACACCGACAGAAATGGCAACACTGATATCAGCATCATCAACGTCGACGTATAATCCAAATCACTTCACCGTTATCGTTACGGCGAATTTTGATATTTCTCTTAGCTTTCCTTCTCTTTTATTGTTCCTTGTACTGACTGATCTTCTCTCTCTCTCTCTCTCTCTCTCTCTCTCTCTCTCTCTCACGAAACACTAGCAAGCATACACGCACGCATGCCTCTCTCTCTCTCTCTCTCTCTCTCTCTCTCTCTCATCACTAAATCGGAAAAAGAGTGTGTGGGGGCGGGTGGAAGTTGGGGACAGCAACAGAAGACGAAAGAGAGAAAAAAAATAAAGACACAAAGTGAAAAGTTCGAACAACAAATGACCATCGCACACAAGCCATGTGATTGGACAGCATCTTTGGTCTCAATTTTTTCGCCCTCTCTCGTTTCCAATCCCTAGACTTCTCCTAGGAGAAAAACCATCAAAGAAACCAGACTCAACCATTCTCGTGGCACCGAGGTCGTGCAAACGCTGGCCTCCATTTCCACGGTCTCTGCGCACCGTGCGTGTTGCACGAGCAGTCGGACAAGTCCGTGACCCGAGTCTCGTCACCAGGTCCGCCATCTTGGGCGGTGCTAGTTGATTTTGTGCCTCCCATTCTCTGACACGCAGATTCCCTCCGCCACTGCCCCCCCCCCCCCCCCCCCCCCCGACCTCCTATCTCCCCTTTCCATCATTCTAACATAAAATTCAATTCATGCCGTTCATCCTGATGCCGACCGTGAGTGGCGGGAAGGGTGGGGAGTGTTTAGGGGAGGTGCATATCTGAGCGAAACACAAAATCAAATCCCCTCTTTAAGCATTAATTAAACTCTCTCAAAAATGCCTTGTATACACGCTGCTCATATTGTCTCAGGGGCCTGCTTTCTTTTCTGAATCCCTAAAAAAAACCTCATTCCATGTTAAAAAGCAAGCAGAAAAGCTCCTTAATCAATAATTTAAAGCAAACACACGGTCCTACCTCATCAAATGAGAAAAACAGCGCTTTCCTCTGAGAAAGCAAACAAACAGCTTTTCTCATTTTCGCCTAGTTCTGAGGTCGTTCTAACAGAAATCCCTCATTCTGCGAGTTCCATTAACAAATGTTATTAATGATCGTTCAGTTCGGGCCCTGTAGCAGTGAGGCCCTGTACTCTTGTCTTTGTGTAGTCTTTTACTAACCCCAGAGCGGGCACCTGATGACATTAGCCCATTCACAAAGCACTCTCGATGTTACCATGGCCAAACTGCCCGCAGATTTGATGGAAACAATCTGCCTTGTACATACATATACGGACGGTAAAGAGTGGCATGGGAAAGAACGGTGGAGGGTGGAGACAGAAGGGGTTGGAGGGGGGGGGGGGGGGGGGGGGAACTCTTTCTGTGGGCATGTCTCTTACTGGATGCATCCAGCACTTCATCAAAAGAATCCCAGGGCAAAAAAAAAAAAAAAAAAAAAAAAAAAAAAAAAAAAAAAAAAAAAGACAATCGTAATGGAGAAGAACAACACAGCTTGACAAAGACAAACGACTCGGCGCGGACATGGCGACAATCAATGTAGAACGGGGAATCCGCCCTTTCCCCTCCCACCCATCCACCTCCTCTCTCTCTCTCTCTCTCTCTCTCTCAAATCTCTCCAGATTTAGACTGGGAATTTCAGATATAGCACAACAATGGTATCCTTACAGTGAATATAGTGGGGTGGATTAGACTGGTCCATTATGCAAATATGGAAAGCAGAACAAACTTCATTTTGTTTTATGCTGCTGTAAATTATCTTATAGTCTAAGAGTGCAATATCTTTCGACAAAGTTTTTCCAAGGATCTCTGTCCGTTTCGGTTCAGCCTGCTTATGGCATCTCAGAATGAAAGCATAGTTAGACACTTCTCAATTTACTTATTCAAGGCATTTCAGTTTAGATCAGTCATGACTTCGCGACAGAGTAGTCCATCCAGTCTCTCTTGTGGTCTTAATAATTCTTATATTGTTGTTATGTTCTCCATCCCACTCTCTCCCCCTTCATAAGGGGAAACGGCCTTTAATGAAGTAAACCATCTGAGTTCTAAGTTTTCTCTCTCCCCTCCGCCTACCTCTTATCATTATCTCTCTCACTCTCTCTCTCTCTCTGCCCTCTCTCTCTCTCTCACCCCACCTGGACTTTCAACCGCTCCCCAACCATCCGCATCAAATCTCCGTACAAGCGGCATAAAAATGACAATAATGACGGATTGTGCAACGGTCCGAGAGAGTGTGACACTGACAAGCTCTTTGCACGTGCAACACAGCGTGCTGTTGTATGCGCGATCGCACGCGCATACAGACAGACTCTCTCTCTCTCT
>JADBJO010002011.1:70000-85000 GCA_016801955.1 Conus betulinus | reverse complement strand
ACCCAACAGAAGTACGGCAAACTGAACGAGCAATCTTGTTCAAGGCTGTCAAGTGAAACAAACAGTGAAGCTCATTACGAGTGTGTCGGCTTTACCACACGAATCACAACGTTGCTGACGGCTGGGGATTGCTTGAAGTTTGTTTCGATCCTGAGGCTTGATACATGTCTGATTTTTAGAGAGAAAAAAAAAAACACCGCTGTCGAATGGGGTTTGCCGAAGACGCAAAATGTCTTCAAGTTAAAAAAAAAAAAAAGTCTTTAAATAGAAAACTTCATCTGTTAAAGAGAATTCTCTCTCTCTCTCTCTCTCTCTCTCTCTCTCTCTCTCTCTCTCTCTCTCTCTCTCTCTCAAGAGAACTTTTCCAAAACAGGCCTCTCTCTGTCTGTCTGTCTGTCTAGCCCCCCCCCCCCCTCCCTCCGTTGCGCGCGAGCGCGTTGTGTGTGTGTGTGTGTGTGTGGTGTGTGTGTGTGTGAGTGTGTGAGAGAGGAGAGAGAGAGAGAGAGAGAGAGAGAGAGAGAGAGGAGTGTGTGTGTGTGTGTGTGTGTGTGTGTGTGTGTGTGTGTGTGTGTGTGCGTGCGTGCGTGCGTGCGTGTTGTGCGTGTGTGAACTTGTTACATAAGCGTGCACGTTACACACACACACACCACACACACACACACAACACACACACACACGGGCGCGCGCGCGCGTACGTACACACACACACACACACACACACACACACACACACACACACACACACACACACCTGTGTTGATGTGCTATCTGCAACTCATTGCTGCATCCGTCCGCTGTGCTGTTTTCATAGTTCGACAATGGCGTCCATTGTGTGGGGAGCACACGGCTCTCTCTCTCTCTCTCTCTCTATGAATCCCTCCCTTCGTCTTTCTTTCAGCCTCCCTCCTCTCTGTGTCCACATATCCTCTCTGCTCTCTCTGACTTCCTCCCTCTCTCTCTCTCTCTCTCTCCTCCTGCATCTCTCTCTCTCTCTCTCTCTCTATCTGTATTCTCGCTCTCTCTCACCCTCCCTCTCCACTCTCCCCCCCCCCCCCCCCCCCCCCCCCCCACCCCCCCCCCCCCCATCCCTGGCCTATTTTTCTTTGTAGTCCTCCCCCTCCTCTCTTCCTCTCCCTTTCAAACACGTCAGTTCAGCCACTCCGTTCTGGCGATAACAATACGCAGGTGCCTCCAAAGATCAAATTGACATTTCTTCCGTCAGCATCGTTTCGCTTTTGCCCCCATAACAAAGAAAGAAAGAAAGAAAGAAAGAAAGAAAGACTGGCAGAAAGAAAGAAAGACAAAAAAAAAAAAAAAAAAAGAGAGAGAGAGAGAGAGAGAGAGAGAGAGAGAGAGAGAGAGAGAGAGGAGAGAGACGAGACGAGAGAGACAGAGAACAGTTACTGAAGGGGGGTGCACTTCTGTCACGAGCACCGTTTAGGCTCACAGCCAAATGTCTTTATTCTCATGACGAAGACACTCGGAGAGGTAATAGGTATTAGTGATCTTGCCCATTCATACGCTACGTGCTGGGGGGATAAAGATGAGCAGTAATACATCCCTAGAAATACGTCAACAGAAATACGTCATCAGAAAGCATGGAGTCGTTGGCAGAAGCTTAATGGTGTTGTTTGCTTGATGTGTGGGGTGCTGTCTTTACTTTACTTTTCTTTCTTCTTCTTCTTCTCTTCTTCTCTCTCTCTCTCTCTCTCTCTCTCTCTCTCTCTGTCTCTCTGTCTCTCTCTCGTCTCTCTCTTCCTCTCTGTCTGTCTGTCTGTCTGTCTGTCTGTCTCTCTCTCTCTCTCTCTCTCTCTCTCTCTCTCTCTCTCTCTTGATGATTGTTTGTTTGCTACCTCCGCCAAGGACGGTATGTTTGTCCCAGTGTTTGTTGTTAGCGTGTTTGTTTCTTTGTTCGCCTGTCAGAAGGGACTGCGCACAACGCGCTGTAACAATTGCGACCAAATGCAGTTAATGGATGGACTGTGACGCACAGATGAAGCCATCAAACTGTGGATCAGATCTGTGGTGTGATCCGGATCAAACAGCGACTCCAGGATCGTTCTTATTCCGTGCCTTACAAAAGACGTCACAGCTGCAATCGAGTTGCATACGTCACTTTTACGGTATGACGGCACACTGAAAGAAAGCTCAAAAGACAGCAGATTCTTTGTGACGACCCAAGCAAACTAACGTCACAAGCAAACTGACGTCACGTGTGCATCGACTATGCCGTCAAACTTGCAGCTTTTCCAAAACATACTGTTCACGTGAATAAAATACAACTTTCCCCCCTAGACGTCTTGGTGGAGGTCTGCATTTCCCCTAGTCTTCTTCCACTGGTGAATTCATGTGACAGCTTTGTTTCGTTCGTTTCTTTGTTTGTTTAGTTATCACACTCACGCATGGGCAAACACACGATGCTACATGAATGTGCAGTTAAACCATCACACAAGCGTGTTATATGTTATGGCACACACACATATACGAGATAAGAAGAGTAGAGGTAGAGGAAGAGGAAGAAGGAAAGACAAAGGAGAAAAAGAAGACAGAATAAGACAGACAGACAGAGACACGGAGGCAGAACAAAGGTAAGAACACAAGAGACTGAAACACAAACGATAGCAGAACGACAGCTATACGATGGAAAGAGACAGTGATATGAGAGAGAGAGAGAGAGAGAGAGAGAGAGGAGAGAGAGAGAGAGAGAGACAGAGAGAGAGAGAGGAGAGAGAGAGAGAAGACAGACAGACAGAGAGAGAGAGAGAGAGGAGAGAGAAAAGAGAGAGACAGACAGACAGACAAACAGATATGAAAACAGAGGCGTAAAGACAAGCTGACAGACGGGCAAATACAAAACGGACAGACAGACAGTTTCGAAACCGCCCGAAGACAGATACCCCCAAAGAAAGAAACGTCAAGCAGAGGTGGATTTCTTTCGCAAGAGAGACCCAATCCAGCCCGTGTGTGTCTCACTAATTTGCGCTAAACACACCCAGAACAATGAGATCTCATTGCTCGTACACTGCTAAGCTAGGATCAACCCCCCACTCCCACCCCCCCCATCCTACCTCTTTTCCAACTCCCAGCCAATCACCCGTTGCCATGGAAACCGACCATGACGTCATCCGTGCTTCAACAAGTCATGCGGATTTTGTCGTCGCTACTTCTATTAGTGACAGAGATGAGGGGGAGGGGGGGGGGGCGAACCCGTAGAAAAGCACGAGGCAAAACAAAAAGGAAAGATATAAAGATAACACGCCGAGCATTCGTTATGTTTCCCTGGATTAAGAGGGCAGAGAACGCATAACGAACAAACGAACGTATTAACAAAATGTTCTGTTTAATTAGGCAAATGCAGAATAAGCATTAGCTGGCTTTTACGCATCCGACAATCAGTAAAGGGAAAACAGAGAAAAACCGAACAACACATGTTTATATGCACACCGAAATTACAAAAGGCGTGAAGAAAAGTTCATCACTCCACGAAAAGAATCCCATACACTAAGAGAAAAACAAGGCCAATTTAGGCTAAACCAGAACTCTAAGAGAGAGAGAGAGAGGAGAGAGAGAGAGAGAGAGAGAGAGAGAGAGAGAGAGAGAGGAGAGAGAGACAGACAGACAGACAGACAGACAGACAGACAGAGAGAGAAACTGACAGAGGGAAAGAAAGAGGTACACATGTCACTAAACTGACAAACACCTTCATCAATTGTGAATTATAGTGCTTTTTTAAATCCTGAGGGTGATATAGACATTAGAGATAAAGAAATGCAACTGCATAGTGCTTCACCCTATACCGAAGACTGGACTGCTTTGAACAGTGTTTTGGAGAAGGGAAAGACCATTTCGTGTGAACGGCCTTTTCCTACTGCAATTTCTCTCTGATAGATGTAAAACACTCCCCAAAATGACGGAGAACGTTAGGAATACATTGTTGGATTTAAGTATTCAATTTTTTGGGACGAACCTACAATGTGACATCGTGAGCATGAGAGGGTGCCTATGACAGAAGTAATGGTAGGGTACACATACCAAGATTTTAGTGGTGATTTCAGCGTGTGTTCACTTGCTGAGTCCCAAATCATTGACGCCTACCTTACATGGTTTTTATATAACTATCAAAACATTTCTTGCGACAATGGGTGCTATTTTTTTTTTTCTGGAGGCATATATCCCCCCCCCCCCCCCCCCCCCCCCCCACTTTCTTTCTTTTTAATGACTGTTTTATATGGACTTCGTATGAACCCAAACGATGTTAAGTTTTCGTCACTGACTACTTGAACAACTTTAGGGCACTCTTTCGTTAAATGTTTTTTTTTTCCCCATTGAATTCCTCTCGCGACCAACTTTCTTGAGACAGGCCGGAGAGCAGCTCATTTTTCACGAAGCGAACTCTCGCTGCTACCTGGAGAACATACCCTATGAATTGCTTTCCAGCATATGTTTTTGCACTCTGTATGTATTAATTCCACACAGCTCCTCACAGGGACAAAGCAGGAGGCAGGGTAGGAAGGAGGGAGGGAGGTGAGAAAGAGGGCGAGGGGGAGGGAAGAAGCAAGAGAAGGATGGGGAATGGCGGCGCATTGGGGGGAAAAAAACCGCTGAAGGCTTTTTGTTTGTTTGTTTGTTTGTTTGTGCCTGTGGTATCAAAGAGTGAGGAAACCAGTCACAGAATGCGGGTTGCTGTGAGGAGGAACTCGTTGTTTCAGACGTATCGTTGACTAAGGTTCCATTGTCTCAGTCATCCACAATGACAAACGTCAGCGACCTCATCAACGCAGCACACTAATTACTTTTACTAATCAATGTTCATCTCGTCTTCTCCTTCTGCATCTATATCCTCAGTGGTAATCAGCAATAATACCAAACATCGCCAAATCACTGCGACCGAACACGTCGACGTCATCTCCTCTCTCTCTCTCTCTCTCTGCTCTCTGGCGGCAATTAAAAACACGATCTAGCCGTTTAGGCATGGGTCCGAAAAGGACGTAACTTTTGTCACAGTTTTATTGCGGAACTTAATCCCACTGGGGGTGTTCTCTGTTGAGAATCCCAGGTCACTGTGCTATCTTTGATTCAAGGAGGTCATCTCTCTCTCTCTCTCTCTCTCTCTCTCTCTCTCTCTCTCTCTCTCTCTCTCTCAATTCAAAACACGCTTTCATTTCGTCACTTGAGGTGATAAGGACGTAAAAAACAAAACAAAACAAAAACAACAAAAACGATAGTCCAATAATGCAATAATGATGTTATAATACTTCTTACAGCAAAGCAAGCTCTCTCTCTCTCTCTCTCTCTCTCTCTCTCTCTCTCTCTCTCTCTCTCATTTCACCATTTCGCCTCTCCCGTTTGCTCGGTGTGTCCCTTTCTCCCTGCCAGGGAGGGAAAGATAAATGGGCAAAGCAAGTGCTGGGAAGAGATAACGTCAGCCCAACGTGTGAATGATTATTTACTGGGGTGTCGGTTTGTGTAGGTAGGGGCCTGTTCCCCCCCCCCCCCCCCTCTCTCTCTCTCTCTCTCTCTCTCTCTCTCTCTCTCTGTATCCCCCCTCCCCTTCGCGTCCCCATCTCTCCGTCCCCCATCCCTATTCCTCACGTTTACTATCTTCATCCCCTCTATCCCTTCGTTGCATACCCCCCCCCCCCCTCTCCCCCCCCCTCTCCTTTTCCTTATTTTTTGTTCTAGCCCTTTTGCATGTTTCTTTTATTGCCTCATCTTATTTTGCATTGTTGACCCTACTCAGCGCGAGGACTTGATGTAAAAAAGCAACATCAGTGCTTATCTATTATCCTCGTAAATAAAAAAAATTTGTCTTGTCTTCTTCCTCTTCTCTCCTCTCCCTCCTCTGTTCTCTCTCTCTCTCTCTCTTTTCTCTCTCTCTCTTCTTTTCTGTCTCTCCCTCCTTTACTTTACATATTCTCTCTCTCTTTCTCCCCCCCTCTCTCTCTGTTCTTTTGTCTCTCTCCTCCTTCCTTTCATTTGTATTATCTCTCTCTGTCTTGCTCTCTCTCTCTCTCTCTCTCTCTCTCTCTCTCTCTCTCCCCCCTCCCCTTTCGTTTCATTTATATTATCTCTCTCTCTGTCTCTGCCTCTGCCTCTGCCTGCCTGCCTGCCTGTCTGTCTGTCTGTCTGTCTGTCTGTCTCTCTCTCTCTCTCTCTCTCTCCCTCTCTCCCTCCGTTCTTTTCTTTATATTCCTCTCTCTCTCTCTCTCTCTCTCTCTCTCTCTCTCTCTCTCTCTCTCTCGACCCCCCTCCCCTCTCTCTCTGCTTTTGTGTGTGTGCTTTTCTTTTCTCAGCGTGCAGCCAGGAGTAATGAAGAGTGGATGGCAAAGGGGCAAAATCCAGTGCAGGACACCGATAACGTCGACCACCGCCTGAAAGAATGCGTACTGCAGTGGCGACTTGTTTAGTGAGGTGGTGTTCTATCTAAATGTTTTCTTCTTCTTCTTCTTCTTCTTTTGTCTAACTGTCTGTCTGTCTGTCTGCCTGCCTGTCTCTCTTTCTCTATCTCTTTCTAACCAAACTCTCTCTCTCCTTCTCTTGCCTCCACTCTCTTCTCTCTGTCTCTGTCTCTCTCTCTCTCTCTCTCTCTCTTCCCTCCGCTCCCTGTCTCCGTCTCTGTCTGTCTGTCTCTCTATCTCTCTCTCATTGTCTCTCTCTCTCTCTCTCTCTCTCTCTCTCTCTCTCACTCACTCACTTTCTCTCATTTTTCAAAAAGTGTTTTTCTATCCCATGAAGAGAGGGGTAATGGAAGCGGATGGATGATCCACGGGTAAATCAAGAGCAGGACAGAGCTAACGTCCATCACACACCTGAACGAATATACACTGGGCTGCCGACATGTTTAGTGACCTCCTCTTCCTTTCCCACTTTTTCTGTCTGTCTGTCTGTCTGTCTGTCTCTCTCTCTGTCGGTGTGTCTGTGTGTCTGTGTGTCTGTCTTTCTGGCTCTGTGCACCTCTGTGTACCTCTGTCTATGTCTGTCTGTCTCCTCTCTCTTTTTCTTTTCTTCCCCCCCCCCCCCCCTCCCCACTTTACCTTTCTCATTGCTTAGTGTGTCCCTTTCTCCATAAAGGCGGGGAAAGATAAACGGGCAAAGCACGTGCAGCGAAGTGATAACATCGGCCCGGCGTGTGAAATGATTATTTACTGGGGTGTCGACATGTTTAGGTGAGGAATGGTCTTTCCCCCCGTTAAGATCTCTCTCTCTCTCTCTCTCTCTCTCTCTCTCTCTCCCCCACACACTTTTCCTCCCTCCTCTCTCAGTCTCTGTTCCCCCCCTCTCTCTCTCTCTCTTTCTTCCCCCACCCCCGGCTATTCCCCATCTTTCTTCCTCCCTCCGAGCGCTGAGGGGAGGGGGGGGGGGGGGGGGGAGGGTGTTTCGTGAAGGACGCAAACCAGGTGCATGATAAAGATAACGTCGGCCCAAAGTGTGATTAATCATTACATCACTGGGGGGCGCCCTGTTTAAGCCATCTTTACTGTGTTTCCATACATGCTTTATCTTCCTTGCTCTTTGTGTCTCTCTCTGTCTCTGTCTGTCTGTCTCCCCCCCCCCCCCTCCCCGCATGCGCGTTTAACAAGCATATGCCCAACTCAAAAGATAGCCTATCTCTTCCCTACCTCCTTCACATGAAAATGCTGCATGTCATAAGAACAACAAGGATATCAGCACAATCAGCGAGAGAGAAAGTCGGAACAACACACACAACACACACACACACACACACACACACACATCTGTGTGAATTAGACATCTGTCAAGAACACAGTCATAGAAGGGTTGTAGGGACGCATTGGTTGTGGGAGGGAGGAGGATATAGGAGACACAGGTGGGCGGGGGGGGGGGGTGGCTAGGGGGAAGGGGGGCTATATAACTCATGCGTTCATAATAATCAAAATGTCAAACATAACACATAGACAAACATCTCAGACATCCTATAGGTATTGATTTCTGAAGGTAAATGCCTTTGATAAATACAAGGCGAGGGGTTTACACATTCTCGTGTCAGAGAGCACAGGGTTAATTTAAACGCATTTGGGTGGTAATGATATTTAGGAGGGATGTACATTTCACGTATATCTTTATATTGAGAGCAGACCAATAGAAAGTGTAATTCTGATTCTTCTGTATTTGGGCAAAAAGGACAGTTATTATTTTCTGATCTTTGGGAATATCTGAAGCGGTGAGGTTTCAGCTGTGAAACACCTAGTCTGAATCTCGTCAAGTGCTTTCTGAGAATAGGATTTTTGATAACATATAAATATTTTGGAACATCACATAACTGTCTAAAAGAAGAATACAGCTTGAATCTTTCTTTTGACATGATTGAAGAATCTAGATCTTGTAGGTGACAATCAAATAGTCTCTGTTTAAAGACTGACACAAAGGATTTAATATCTTCGACGCCCTGGTTTTCCCACACATAACCAAAGCCGTATCTGTACAAAGTATAGCATAAGCTACTTACCCAATTCTTTTTATTATTACAAAATAAGACATATAGCATTTTATAAGCTTTTCGGGGGATCCGACTTTCTCTTCCATTCGAGTAAGTTTTAACCAGTATTTCACACATTTAGTAAATGTCTGAATGTACAGTGGATATCTGCCAGTTTCGCAATAAACAAGAGCATTTGGAGTCTGTACACTAACATTTAATAGACGTTTAATGGCTAAGAGATGGACTCGTTCAATAACAGTATGGTCAGCTGTCAGACCCCAAACTTCGGCCCCGTACGTTAAAATAGGTTGAATCTGGCAATCAAAAATTTTGAAGAAAAAGTTTTTTGGATTATTTTCCCCAAGTGACCATAGAAATTTTAAGATACTGAAAACACATCTCTCTTAGCTTTCAGAGCCATTTCCTCCAAGGAGTATGAAAAAGTTAATCCTGTAGATAAAATAACTCCAAGGTATTTGTATTCATTCACNTCAGAGCCATTTCCTCCAGGGAGTATGAAAAAGTTAATCCTGTAGATAAAATAACTCCAAGGTATTTGTATTCATTCACAACATCTAACTGAGCACCATTATAAAACCATTTTTCTCGAGCTGCAATGTAACCCCCATTTCTGAATATTACTATTTTAGATTTTCATTATTGACAGTTAGCTGAAGTCTGTTAGCAGTGTCACATAATATGTTTAATTGGTGTTGAAGACCTACTACAGAGTGGGAAAGAAGAACAACGTCATCAGCAAATAATAAGATAAGAATTTGTATTAAATCGGGTGATAAGCTTATCCATGTTTACCAGATGAAACGATGTCATTGGCAAGCTCATTTATAAACAAAGAAAAAAGAATAGGGCTGCAGTTGTCTCCCTGCTTTAATCCGCGAGGACACATAAAGGCGTCTGTAACGCTAATGTTTGATCGAACTCTAACTTTCACAACGTGATACATACTCCTAATAGCTCGATACATTTTACCTTGAATACCATTTTTGCGAAGTATTGACCATAAATGATTTCGGTTTACTAAATCAAAAGCTTTTTTAAAATCAATAAACGCTGCATAAAGTTCTTTCCAGAAGACAGCTGTTTTTGTACTAGTGTAACTAAAGTAAATATTTGATCAACTGTGCTGTACTTCTTTCTGAATCCCGCTTGTGACTCATTTAATATGACATTGTCTTCTACCCACTGTGTCAAACGTTTATTGAGAATAAAAGTGTATAGTTTTCCACTAACGTTCAATAATGAAATACCCCTATAATTGTCTGGTGAATTTACATCACCTTTTTTATGTAATGGCTGTATTATGGATTCCGACCAGACCAGTGGAAAGGTTCCGGAATCAAACAATTTATTGAAAAATTTAGTCATGAATGAAATAATTAAAGGGGGGCATATCTGTAAAATTCCCCGCTAAAACCGTCTGTTCCGGAAGCTTTTCCGTTCTTCAAAGCTTTGATAGCAAACACCACCTCTGATTCTGTTATTTCAGAGTCCAAAAGGGAGCTGTCTATATCAACCTCATCCGATAGTTGTTGATGATCAAAAAACGCATTTTCATAACAGATATCCGGACATAATCTATTATCTTGCATTGAATCATCATTAAAAACCTTGTAAAAGTGATCATACCATTGCTCTTTGGTTATAGAGGTGTCTGGCATTCGAACAGAAACTCTTGTTTTAATAGTTCCCCAAAATTTCTTTGGATCATGTTTATTCCTCTCTAGTAAATCCAGTGTACGAATTTTATCTTATCTTCAGCTTTTGTCATTTAGAAAAGATTTATATTCCCTTCGTTTCTCAATATAGATACATCGAAGTTCTTCTGATTGTTTTTATCTTTACAGTTAGAAAAGTTTCTTAGGGAACGTTGCAAATCTGATTTCTTTCTTTACATTCGACATCGAACCATGGATTGTTTTTCGTTCGGCCTACTACAATCTGTTTTCTCATACACTGCCCTGCCATAGCCAAGCCTTCGTAGAATTTGCTCAAAGCTAAACTTGCATTCTCTTCGATTAATCCTGTAGCTTGGTCAAAAATAGCTACAATTTCCGAACACGTAAATGCTTGATGGTACTCATTTAATTTTTCATGGTTCCATACAAACTTTTCTAACAAAGCCTTTACTGGTCTTTTTATGAACGTGGGCTGAATCTTTTCCAGAACTAAATAGTAGTTCTAAAGGTAAATGTTTGGAATCTATTACATGTAGAACTTGCAAGTTTCGAGCATGCTCAAAAATGCATCTTGACATCAAAAAGTAATCAAAACGCTAGATCCATTATATGAGATATATGTATAATCACCACATTTATCTAATGATGAAAGGCATTCAAAATCAACAACGAAAACTGCTCACATAATTTAAGTAGGTAACGGCCAAAATCATTAGTTATTTCATCTTTAGACTTTCTCAAAAACTGACCATCCAGGTTTGTATCATCATCTATCCACAAATCTGTGTCAGGAAGGGAGAACTCTTTGCAGTTAGAGTTGCCAGTCCTTGCATTAAAATCGCCTGTAAGAATGAGAGGGAGTTCACCATGCTGTTCATAAATATCAAGGATACAGTTTTCAAGCAAATAAATACCATTATCAATGTCTATTTCTCTGTAATAAGGACTATGACATGGGGGAATGTACATGCCTATAAGTATAATATCAGTATGTAAGCCTGTGAATTCTTTAGAAAGTTTCAAGACAATGCAGTTATCAGATTCTATTGGAATACGTGTAATAAGGTTAGAATATGTTTTTTTAACCATAAGGGCAACCAACACAGACAAGCGAGACCGCGCACAATCTGACAATTTCAGTCAGGTGACACAAAAACATCAAAAGATGGAAAGACATGCGTTGGAAAATCAGCTGCGAATGTTTCTGTGAGAAGAACGACATCATATTTTGAAAAAAGTAATTTTTACATCAGGTTGGTAAACAGTGCGTAAGCCTTCGATATTATACGAGAGAAAGAGACCGAGAGACTAGAGAGAGACAGACAGAAGACAGACAGACAGAGAGACAGAGAGAACTGTCACAGATGTCCACAGCTGGTGTTGCCATGGATCAAACGTTCCAGCTGAGGCCTGTGTAATGGCCGCTCTCAGTGGTTTAGCAGCTGGTTGAACACCACAGTTGATACCATCAGATCTTCTGCTACTGCTACTACTGCTGCTACTACTACTACTACTACTACTACTACTACTACTTATTCTCTTCTTCTGCTGCTGCTACTACTACTACCACTATTACTACTACTACTACTACTACTACTGCTGCTGCTGCTGCTGCTGCTGCTGCTGCTGCTGCTGCTATGCAGCCCGAATGCGCAACAGTAAATAAAACAAACAAAAGGTTGTGTACATACAAGCAGATATACATACATTCAAAATTAAAATATGGATTTATACATATGTATATATATACTATATATATATATATATATATATATATATATATATATGTAGAGAGAGAGAGAGAGAGAGGAGACAGAGAGACAGACAGACAGACAGACAGACAGAGAGACAGAGAGAACTGTACAGATGTCCACAGCTGGTGTTGCCATGGATCAAACGTTCCAGCTGAGGCCTGTGTAATGACCGCTCTCAGTGGTTTAGCAGCTGGTTGAACACCACAGTTGATACTATCAGATCTTCTGCTACTGCTACTACTACTACTGCTACTACTACTACTGCTACTACTACTACTACTACTTATTCTTCTTCTTCTGCTGCTGCTACTACTACTACCACTGCTACTACTACTACTACTACTACTACTGCTGCTGCTGCTGCTGCTGCTGCTGCTATGCAGCCCGAATGCGCAACAGTAAATAAAACAAACAAAAGGGTTGTGTACATACAAGCAGATATACATACATTCAAAATTAAAATATGGATTTATACATGTATGTATATATATATATATATATATATATATATATATATATATATGGAGAGAGAGAGAGAGAGAGAGAGAGAGAGAGAGAGAGAGAGAGAGAAGAGAGACAGATAGACAGACAGACAGAGAGACAGAGAGAACTGTACAGATGTCCACAGCTGGTGTTGCCATGGATCAAACGTTCCAGCTGAGGCCTGTGTAATGGCCGCTCTCAGTGGTTTAGCAGCTGGTTGAACACCACAGTTGATACCATCAGATCTTCTGCTACGGCTACTACTGCTGCTACTACTACTACTACTACTACTACTACTACTTATTTTCTTCTGCTGCTGCTGCTACTACTACTACCACTATTACTACTACTACTACTACTACTACTGCTGCTGCTGCTGCTGCTGCTGCTATCCAGCCCGAATGCGCAACAGTAAATAAAAAACAAACAAAAGGTTGTGTACATACAAGCAGATATACATACATTCAAAATTCAAATATGGATTTATACATATATATATATATATATAGAGAGAGAGAGAGAGAGAGAGAGAGAGAGAGGGACAGTAGAGAGAGAGACAGAGACAGACAGAGAGAGAGAGAGAGAAAGAGGAAAGAAGAGAGACAGACAGAACAGACAGACAGAGACAGAGAGAGAATTGAAGTAACAAGGCAAAACAAGCAATGTAAACAAACATTATCCAACATTTCGCGCGGCTGCTCTTACTTCAAGGACGACAGACTGTCTACATATACAGAATAATGTTGAACATATTAATACGTAGATACATACAGACACGCGTAATTTTCATGTCATTGCATCGGATACTCAAAGTCAAGCAGTATCATGTCTGATAAGATAAGGAGTAGACGAAGGGGGAAGAGATGGGGAGAGGGGGGGGGGGGGGGGGGGGGCGACCGGAGAGCAGAGGTGATTAAAAAAAAAATGTGTAGTGCTTAGAAGCAGTCACAGTTTGATCAGTTTTACGGGAAAACAGATGTATAAGATAGCCATCGCTTTTCTAATCCCTATTGTTTACCCGTGACAGACAATGGCGCTTCTTTGTTATTTGACGTAAGATCGTCTGGCATGAAGGCGCCACGTCCTGGATTTTTTTAAAGAAATCTGCCAACGGGGACTATATTTCTTTTATCTCATTAAGTAAGATTAAATCGTCCTGACTGTCAGCCGCGACGTTTTTAAACTAGGCCTGCTCCGACCAAACTCAGTTCTCTCTGAATGCCAGATTTCCGCAGTTCGTACTCTTTGTTTGCGACTCTTGTCAAAAGATCACTCTCAAGACTTTGAACAACATAGCGGTGAGAGGCAGTGCAGGCAGAAAGAGAGGCCAAGTACTCTCCACTTCATGTGCGCCAAATCACATGGAGGAGAATCCACGCCGTTGCACGTTGACAGATGTATACCAGGGGGGGGAAAACTCAATGCACCGATCCTGCTGTAAAGACGAAAAGCTTCTTGGGGCCTCATACCATTTTCCACCAATTTTTCAGTTCCATCATTAATTCAGAACGATGTGTGTGTGTGTGTGTGTGTGTGTGTGTGTGTGTGTGTGGTTGTGTGTGTGTGTGTGCACGCGCGCGCGTGTCTGTTTGTGTGTGTGTGTGTGTGTGTGTGTGTGTGTGTGTGTGTGTGAGAGAGAGAGAGAGAGAGAGAGAGAGAGAGAGAGAGAGAGAGAGAGAGAGACGTAAATTGCTGAAGGATGCACAAACCAACAGATGCTGTTGAAAAACATTGTCTCCTTACCGGAAGTCGTAACACCAGCAGTAGCGGCTACACCATAACACACCAGCTACTACTACTGCTACTACTACTACTACTACTACTACTACAATGACTACTGAACTGAAGCCACAAAAGCCGCCAGAACACGATGCACGCCACGTCCGCCCGCCAACCTGCGAGGAAGATAAGGGACGTGAAATGGGGAAAGGACAAGGTCCCAGACGGATATGTATCAGGGGATCACGTGCCACCCCTCCGCCCCCACGTCATCCACGATTGGCTCACGCCATGCCCACCGCATCGGCCACACCGTGACACGGCAAACTTCGGTCCTTCTCGGGACCCCGAGACAGAAAGGGAGCGGCAGGAGAAGGAAAGAGAGAGGAATGAGGGAGTGGGATGGGATGGAAGAGGGGGGGGGGGAGGGTGCTACCGAATGAAAGTGCGCGAGACAGGAAAAAAAAAAGATTAGACCCCCGTCTGCCTACAAGATGGGGTGAGAGGTTTTCTTTTACTAAAAAAAAAAATTAAAATTAAAAAAAAAGAAAGAAAGAAAGGCAGAAAGAAAGTGGGTTCATGAAAAGTGATTTTACACGTCACGTGTAACCAATTCCAGCCATTGCACATTTCCCATATCAAATTCAGATGGCCAGATTTTTCTAAGACGTCACACTCGTCGGCTCAGCAACATACTGTTGGTACTTTAGGCAAAACATTCTTCCCAGTTAAAGGAAGGAATCATGTGCTTTAAAAAAAAATTTGACGCTCCCTAGCGACAAATTATCATGCCTGTCTTAACAAGAGCAAGCCAAATAATAGGTATATGTAAGAACTGGGGCGATCTTATTTAAAAAAAAACAAAAAAAAAAAACTAGGTATTCTAGATGATTTCCTGGTTGCTTAT
>JADBJO010002011.1:62500-65000 GCA_016801955.1 Conus betulinus | reverse complement strand
GACAGTGGAGGTTGCTGTAGCTTCGGAGCCGACAACGTTAGAGTATTGTCTCCTGGGTGGGGACGGTAGACAGCAGGACGTCTCAGCCTGTCAGGGCCTAGACAGGGAGCTGCCATAGAAGACCTGTGGGAGAGGCTGACAGGAGCCCTTTCTGTGGAGAGGGCGAAGTTCAGTGGAGTCCGGGACACTCGGTCGGAGGGTGCAACTCGAGCTACGTTGCCAGTGTCCCCCAACTGGGATTTGGCCAATCGGGAGGACACAACAGTGTGGCAGCTTCAGCGATCGTAGTGGCACTGAGTGATGAGAGGACTGACTGACTGATCAACCATGGGAACACTGGCAAATTCTGAACGTTTATTTGTTCTTAAGTTTATGAGTGTGCAACCAGAATAGTGAATGTTGTCTTTCCTGGTTAATTAAGAGTAGCTGAAGGAAGTGGGATGCGATTATGCGATAATTTGTATGATGTTTACATTGTTGTATGATACAGATTAATGTGCTGTGTAGTGACGGGTGGGGGCTCGGAGTCAAGTTAAATAAAATTTGATATTGTCTATGAAACGTTGTTTGGTTTCCCGTTACCTTTGTGCGGGCCTGATGTGAGTGACAAGAGTACGTGTGCCTATGTGAAAGCATATTTTGGGTTGTGAAAACGTGAATGCTTCTGTCTATGCCCCCCCCCCCCCCCCCCCCCCCCCCCCCCCATCCCTGCATATGATAATCGTATTTTAATAACGAGGAGGGGGGGGGGGGGGGGGACGTCGGAGACCCATCACAAAATCAAATGATGTTCTACTTTCTACACCCAAAACTTTTTACACAATAAAAAGAATCGACTCTCAATGTTTAAGAGGTTTTTTTTTTTCTGTTTCAGATACAAATCCCGTAACTCGGAGTCATACTGCATAATAGGCTATGCTTTGCACTAAAAATCTTAAGCAAAAACAAAAAGGAATTGCTATTTAGTACATTTCATTTCGTCACACGCACCAACAGAAAAGTCTCTACATGCAGCAATAGAACTGAAGCGATTAGAGAAAAGCGATTCCAAGGTATCGGTAAACGTTTACACCAGGCATGGAGTACCCTCGTACTTCCATTTGTACCTGACTTCATATAGCCTCCGTTTTGAAGACAATGATTCTATATTTATCAAAACTGACCTTCAATTCTAGTTTATCATCTGAGAGTTTTAAATCATAGTTTTAAATTATTAAATTATCCCTGCAGACCAGCTATAATCTTCGAAGGAAATGTTACATCACAGGCTGATAATCAATATTTAAAAAAAAAAGGCTCCATAAAATTACACGTAAATCTTGCACCGTGTCGACTATCTTCTCTTATTTCAAATGCGAACTCGATAAATAATGAGGACAACATGAAGCAGAAAACGTCCCCATGTTTTACACCCCTTGTGCATACCATTAGTCGGCTAATTCATTGCAGCTTCTTATTCATGTTTAAAGTTGCATTATACATACTGTGAACACATTAGAACAGTGTTCCTCTTGTACCATTGCTTATCAAAGTATACCACGGAAAGCTATGATAGATGATGTTTAAATGCTTCTAGAAAATCAATGAATGTTACGTATATTTTAAGGTTATAAAGACGGTTGTTTCTGAATTAAAGCGAGGAGAATACACGTGCGGTCAACTATCGAATATCCCCATTCGAATCCAGTATGATGTTCACCAACTAAATCATTTTGTTCCGCGCATATCTAGCTTTAGATTAATGGTGGTACTACATTATAATTTTCATTGAAATATTACATTTCGCTCGTCAATGTTTTAAACGAAATTTCGCTCAAGCAATCCCCAATTGTTCTTTATCATGAAGAGATCCTGTAAGTTCTTCTAATGAATTATTATTGATTTTTCTTTCTTTCTTTCTGATAAGTACCTTTTTGTATTCTCTTATGAACCTTACGTACAAACGGTTATCATGTCTGTTCGGTATTCTACTACACATTTTCAACAATTTACACACCTTTCTCTTGTAATGATTACATTCCACGCCCAACACCCCCTCTCTTTGGTTCGCCTGGTCCATCCTTATTGTTCTGCATGTAAAACACGGCATTTTCTTCCACAGTCGTTAAACATATTCAAACCTTCATTAATATTCATATCCATCAGTTCCAGGGCCATTAATCAACTGCAATTTTCAGTTCCCTCCCTTTGGTTCGCCTGGTCCGTCCTCGTGTGGTCTTTTGCATGTAAACACGGCGTTTTTCTTCCACAGTCGTAAAACATATTCAAATCTTCATTAATATTCATAGCGGTCAGTTCCAGGCTATCAATCAACTGCAGTTTTCAGCTCCACATTTCATTATACAAATTTTGAATATACTGCTCTTTCCACTTCTCTATCATCTGCACCTCACTATAATCATTCCTTACAAACAGATGCTGATCTGAAAGAAAAAGACTAGGAAGGAAGTGGTCGGAGCCAATACGATCACAAGATTCTCAAGTCATATCATTTAAATCA
>JADBJO010002011.1:50000-52500 GCA_016801955.1 Conus betulinus | reverse complement strand
TGCAGTGGCCGGTCAGCTCTTGGGCACAGTTCAAGTTTCCCCCCTCCCTGTTTCTCACCTTCCTTTCTCTCCAAACTCCTGGAAAAGATTGTCTTTGTGCAACTGAACGCCATCTGTCCCAGCACAATCTGTATGACATAAACCAATCTGCATACAGACAGAATCACAGTGCCGATACAGCGTTGCTTTGTGTGACCGACAGTCTCCTTCAGTCCGCTGAAAATGAAAAAAGCATCGCTTCTGACATTGCTAGATCTCATTTGTCACTATCGACCACAGTATTCTTTTAAAAAGACTGTCAGTGTCTTTCGGTATCACAGACATTGCATTACAATGGTTTCGGTCATACCTGACTGGCAGAACACAATCTGTGTCTGTTGGTGGCAAGGTTTCCTCTCCCCTTCCCCCAGGACTTTGGTGTGCCCCAAGGTTCCGTTTTGGGCCCCCCTTCTCTTCTCTCTGTATATTCAACCTCTATCTATGGTCATTGAGGAACACGGGATTCCTCATCTGAAATTTGCCGATGACACCCAGCTGCACGACGCTGCTGAGCCTGCTGCATTCCAACTTTTGGTATCAGAATTTGAACTGTGTCTCCAATCTGTTAAATCATGGATGCTTAAAAATAAGCTCAGCTAAATGATGAAAAAAGCTGAGGCTCTGTTGGCAGCACCTCGTTCTGTTTTGGATCGCATTTCTGAAAAATCGATTCAAGCTGGAACCAAAATTCCCTTTGAAGACAATGTGAGGGATCTGGGTGTCCATTTGGATAGTACGCTGTCCATGAATGTCCAGATCGGTCACCTGTGTCGTTCAGCCTATTAGGGTTTGAGAAAGATCGTGTCAATTCGCTCATATCTTACACAGAAAGAGACTGCCCAACTTATCTGTTCCCTCATCATGTCAAAACTCGATTACTGTAACAGCATTCTTGCCGGTCTTCCCACTGTCGATATAAACCGACTTCAACGTATACAAAACAACGCAGCCAGACTTGTTTTCCAAAAGTCCAAAAGAACCCACACTACACCTCTGTTAGTTAGACTACATTGGCTTCCCATTCATGCGCGCATTCAGTAGTAAAAACTCGCAACACTTGCCTTCCGACACTTTGATGAAACATTGCCTGCTGCTTATCTTTCCAACACACTTGTCACTTATCAACCCTCTAGCACTCTCCGCTCTAGCAGTGATAAACTTCTCAGCTTCCCCGCATGAAACTGAAATCCTTTGGCCAACGTTCTTTCAGTTATCAAGCCCCCCCCCCCCCCCCCCTTGTCTGGAACTCCCTCCCCTCCCAGCTCCGCTCTTCACAGAACCTCTCTCTGCCTTCAAATCTGGTCTCAAAACGCATCTCTTTCAGAAGTCCTTTTGTCTTTCTTCATAGCGTAACAGTTAATGCGTGTTTTTCCCATGCATTCTCTATCCCTTCGCCTCTTGTATGTGCACGCGCGCTTCCGTGCCTGAATGCTTATGTGCTTTTGCATGTGTGCGTTTACGCGCGTGGGTTTTTGTGTTGCTTCGTGTTGAGTTTGCCCTCTGTGTGTGTGTGTGTGTGTGAGTGTGTGTGTCAATGCTTCCTCCGCCGCATGTTTTAAATTGTACCCCGTGCAGTGTTCACGAAATTGGAGGCGGGTGGGCGGGTGGGGTGGGGCTGGGGATGGGGGTTGATTCTTTTCTTCTGTTCCCAAATTCTTGTGTGTGTGGTGTGTGTGGTGGCGGTGTGGGAGGGGGGGGGGTGGAGGTGGGGAGGATAGAGTTGGGGGAGGATGTGGCTTGAGCATCAGTTTTAGTGCTTGCTTTGTGACCTATTGATTTGATGCCTTTTTTCAATATTGTGCGATGTTTATGGAAACTTTTATTTTTCCCTGTATTGTGAAGCGCTCTGAGGATGAGTCTTCTCTTCTATATAAGCTCGAATTATTATTATCATTATCATTAAGTGTTCTGCAACTATTCTGCAAAGGCATTACACAGTTAAGCAGGGGTTCTGCAAAGGTTTTTAAACAGTTATACAAAGATTCTGCAAAGATCTTAACAGTTCTTCAAAGGTTCTGCAAAGGTTTTATACTGTAATGTAAAGATTCTGCAATGCTTTACACAGTTCTTCCAAGGTTCTGCAAAGGTTTTACACAGGTCTGTAAAGGTTCTGCAAAGGCTTTACACAGTTCTGCAAAGATTCTGCAAAGATTTTACACAGTTCTGTAAAGGTTCTGCAAAGGCTTTACACAGTTCTACAAGATTCTGCAAAGATTTACACACCGTTCTTCCAAGGTTCTGCCAAGGTTTTACACAGTTCTTAAAGGTTCTGCAAAGGCTTAACACAGTTCTACAAAGATTCTGCAAATATTTTACACAGGTCTGTAAAGGTTCCGCAAAGGATTTACACAGTTCTGCAAAGATTCTGCAAAGATCTTACACAGGTCTGTAAAGATTCTGCAGAGCCTTTACATAGTTCTGTAAAGGTTTTGCAAAGATCTTACACAGGTCTGTAAAGGTT
>JADBJO010002011.1:25000-35000 GCA_016801955.1 Conus betulinus | reverse complement strand
CTGGGACTTTGGATTCCATATACTGGAATGAAACTGAGCAAAAAGGAGAAAAGGTATGACTCACCTGATGTTGCTTGTTGCCTATGAAATTGACTAATGTACAGTTTCAACACAGAGTGACTGAGGGTGGAAAATGGAGCAAAATTTGGAAAGAGAGGGGGTTAGTTACCGCCAAGGACACAGACTAAGAGAGTACAGGACTAGACACAATGCATTTCGACCCCTTGGGTCTTCTTTCAGGCGAAAACAAATAAGATTTAGGACTGTGACAAAAACATGTAGCCACTTACCTTGGCTTCTCCTGTTCGTCTCCAAATTTGGCTAGGGGAACCAAGTTTCAGCCACAATAGAACTTCTCAAAGCGATCCAGTTGCGCTTGTCTATGAATACTCGACTCCTTAAGCAAGGCCTTGGCGCATTCATTTCTGGTATGCTGCCTGTGATAGTGAAAGGAAACTCTCGCAGACCAAACCCAACTTTCAGAGGGCAGCAGCAGCAAGACTACATTCGCAGGCTGCCCTCCCCGATGGCACTGTGGTATTGCCACACGCTCCTTCGATGAGACAGTCACAGGGCATCACCCGAAATCTCTACCCTGGAAGAGCATCTTCATTCCAGCCGGAGAGACTGCTGTGACACTGAAAACAGAGAGAGAGAGAGAGAGAGAGAGAGAGAGAGAGAGAGAGAGAGAGAGAGAGAGAGAGAGAGAGAGAGAGAGAGAGAGCAGAATGCATAAAGTCCTCTCTGAGGAAAGGCGGGGGGGGGGGGGGGAGGGAGTGTGTGGAGGTCTCCCAGGTTATACGGTCGTAAAACAACCAACAACGCAATACGAACTCGTGACAAGACTTAGGGCTGCACCCAAGAGCATATATAAAGCTCGTCTGGGCAAAAGGGTGGGAGTGGGGAGTCAGAGTGGATGGTGGGCATACAATTCCAGTTCTCCCATAAATACCCTCTTGACTCAACCCACGTGCGTTTCATACAGAATCCCGGGGGTCAGCATTTATACTCTCTCTCTCTCTCTCTCTCTCTCTCTCTCTCTCTCTCTCTCTCTCTCTCTCTCTCTCATGCATAGTAAAAGTAATGTATTGTTGACCCTGTGCTTATCTATTTCTATTAGATTTTATTATCATTTTTTGTTCGAATGCAATAATTTCTTCATGAAGGGCAATGGCCTATATGTGAATAAGCTCTCCGTATCCATATCCGTCTCTCTCTCTCTCTCTCTCTCTCTCTCTCTCTCTCTCTCTCTCTCTCTCTCTCTCTCTCTCTCTCTCTCTCTCTCTGGCTTTCTCTCTTTTCTCCCCCTCTCTCTCTCCCTCCCTCTCTCTGTCCCTCTCTCTCTCTCTCTTCCTGTCTCTCTTTCCCTGTCTCTCTCTCCCTCCCTCTCCCTTCTTTCTTTCTCTCTCTCTCTGCCCTCTGTCCTCCTCCCTCTTTCTCCCTCACTCTTTCTCCCCTCTCCCTCTGTTTCACCCATCTCTCACGCTCTGCCTTCTCTCTCCTCTCCTCCCTCCCACCCTCTCTCCTCTCTCTCTCTCTCTCTCTCTCTCTCTCCATCACCCTGTCTCTCTTCCCCTCCCCCCCTCTCCCTCCCCCTCTGTTTCCCCTGTCTCTTTTCCCTCTCCCCCCCCCCCCCTCTCTCTCTCTCTCTCTCTCTCTCTCTCTCCCTCTCTCCCTGTAATTGTATTCTGCAAAGTGAAGCGACCGCGGGCGGAGATTTAAACAAATTTTGAAAGTGATGATAATGACTGCACCGAACAAAGTGGACAAACAACTCGCGAGACAAAACACGACGCGTTTCGACCTCCTGGGTCTTCTTCAGGCATAATTTCAGACCGTTTTGGAGTGAGAAATTATTGAAGCATTTACGTCTTTTACGCTACAATTCACACTCCCTGGAAAGTTGTTTTCTTTGTGATATTCTTTTTTTTTTTCTCTGTAGACTTATGAGAGGCGGATTATTTTACGTTGTGCTCTATTCTGTCGTGACACGTCGTCATCGCGTCGTAATGTTGTGTTTAAATTTGCTGGATGGTCGTGATTTCTCTCTCCTTTTAATCTGTGAACAGCTGAAAGGCAGATTGTTATTGCGTTATATTTTCGTCTGTCGTGTCTTCGCGTCGCGTTGTATCTTGTCGAGTCGCGTCGAGTCCCGTCTTGTGTCCATCCCGTCGCGTCGAGTTGCGTCATGTTGTCTTGTCGTCAAGGGGCGTCGCCATGGCACGGCGCCACTAGTAAGTTGAACTCTGGTTCTGTGTCTTGCATGATGATTTTGTTGTTTTTTTTTACATTTTAACCCTTTTTTCACCGTCAGGCATAACTTCTTTGATGCCTTGAGTTACTTAACGTGCGCAGACTGCACGCTGCAGGCGGAACTTCTGTTTCTGGCATCTAATCTGAAAGAGCTTTACCCTAACCATGCTGAAAGTGGGATGAAAAAGCGGAGGGTAGAAAAAAGGGAGGGAACGAAAGAGGAGGAAAGAGGAGGGAAGGAAAGAGGAGAGGAAGAAAGAGGAGGGAGGGACAGTGGAGGGAAGGAAAGGGAGGGAGGGAAAGGAGGAAGGGAGGGAGGGAAAGAGGAGGGAGGGAAAGAGGAGGGAGGGGAAAGAGGAGGGAGGGAAAGAGGAGGGAGGGAAAGAGGAGGGAGGGAGGGAAAGAGGAAGGGAGGGAAAGAGGAGGGAGGGAAAGAAGAGGAGGGGGGGAAAGAGGAGGAAGGAAAGAGGAGGGAGGGAAAGAGGAGGGAAAGAGGAAGGGAGGGAAAGAGGAGGGAGGGAAAGAGAGGAGGAGAGAAGGGAAAGAGGAGGGAGGGAAAGAGGAGGGAAGGAAAGAGGAGGGAGGGAAAGAGGAGGGAGGGAAAGAGGAGGGGGGGAAGAAGGAGGGAGGGAAAGAGAGGAGGGAGGGAAAGAGGAGGAGGGAGGGAAGGAGGAGAGAGGGAAGAGGAGGGAAGGAAGGAGGAGGGGGGGGGGGGAAAGAGGAAGGGAGGAAAAGAGAGGAGGGGGAGGGAAAGGAGGAGGGAGGGAAAGAGGAGGGAGGGAAAAGAGGAGGGAAGGAAAGAGGAGGGAGGGAAAGAGGAGCGAGGGAAAAGAGGAGAGGGGGTGGGGAAGAAGAAGGAAGGAAAGAGGAGGGGAGGGAAAGAGGAGGGAGGAGGAGGAGGAGGAGGGGAGGAACGGAAAAAGGGAGGAGGAGGGAGAAGGAAGAGGAGGGAGGGGAAAGAGGAGGGAGGGAGAAGAGGAAGAGGGAAAGAGGAGGGAGGGAAAAGAGGAGGAAAAGGAAAGAGGAGGGAGGGAAAGAGGAGAGAGGGAAAGGAAGAAAGAGGAGAGGAGAGAGGAGGGAGGGAAAGAGGAGGGAGGGAGGAGAGGGAAGGGGAAGGGGAAAGAGGAGGAAGAGGAGAGGGGGAAAAAGAGAGGGAGGGGAGAGGAGGGAGAGAAGAGAGGAGGAGGAGAGAAAGAGGGAGGAGAGGAAAGAGGGAGGGAGGGAAAGAGGGAGGGAGGGAAAGAGGAGGGAGGGAAAGGGGAGGAGGGAGGAAAGAGGGAGAGAGAGGGAGGGAGGGGAGGGAGGGAAAGGGAGGGAGGAAAGAAAGAGAGAGGGGAAAGAGGAGGAGGGAAGAGGGAGGGAAAAAGAGAGGGGAGGAGAAAAAGAGGGAGGGAAGGGAGGGAGGGAGGGGAAAGGAGGGAGGGAGGGAAGAGGAGGGAAGAAAGAGAAGAGAGGGAAAAGAGAGGAGGGAGGGAGAGGAGGGAGGGAAAAAGAGGGAGGAGGGAAAGAGAAGGAGGGGGGGAGGAAGGAGAGAGGGAGGGAGGGAGGAAGAGGAGGGGAGGAAAGAGGAGGGAGGGAAGAGGAGGGAGGGAAAAGAGGAGGAAGGGAAAGAGGAGGGAGGGGAGAGGGAGAGGGGAGGGAAAGAGGAGGGAAGGAGAGAGGAGGGGAAAGGAAAGAGGGAGAGGAGGAGAGGAGAAAAAGAGGAGGGAAAAAGAGAGGAGGGAGGAAAGAGAGAGGAAGGAAAGAGGAGGGAAGGGAAGAGGAGGGAAGAAAAAGGAGGAGAAGGAAGGGAGGGAGGAAGAGGAAAAAGGAAGGAGGGAGGAGGGAGGGAGAAGAGGGAGGAGGGAGGGAAAGAGAAGAGAGGGAGAGAGGAGGGAAGGGGGGAGGAAGAGAGAGGAAGGAAAGAGGAGGGAGGGAAAGGTAGGTAAGGGGAGGGAAGGGAAACAAGAGAAGAGGAGGAAAGGAGGAAGGAGGGAAAGAGGAGGGAAAGAAAGAGGAGGGGGGGAAGAGGAGGAGGGGAAAGAGGAGGGAGGGAGGGGGTGGAGAGGGAAAGAGGAGGGAGGGAAAGGGAAAGAAAAGAGGAGGGAGGGAAAGAGAGGGAAGAGGAGGGAAAGAGGAGGGAAAGAGGAGGAGAAGGAAAGAGGAGGGAAGGATGGAGGAAGAGGGGGGAAAGGGAGGGAGGGAAACAAAGAGGGAGGGAAGGGAAAAAGGAGGGAGGAAACAGAAGAGAAAGGAAAGAGGAGGGAGGGAAAGAGGAGGGAGGGAAAGAGGAGGGAAGAAGAAAGAGGAGAGAGGGAAAGAAGAGGGGAGGGAGGAAACAGAGAAGGAGGGAAAAGAGGAGGGAGGGAAAGAGAAAAGAAGGAAAGAGAAGGGAAGGAAAGAGAGAGAGAGGAAAAAAGAGGGAGGAAGGAAGAGGAGGGAAGGAAAGAGGAGGGAGCGAAATAGAAGGGAAGGGAAAGAGAAGAGGAGGAAAGAGGAGGGAGGGAAAGAGAAGGGGAGGGAAGAGAAAGAGGAGAAGGGAAAGAGGAGGGAAGGAAAGAGGAGGGAAGGAAAAGAGAAGGGAGGTAAAGAGGAGGGAGGAAAGAGGAGAGGAGGGAGAGGAAAGAGAGGAGAAGGAAGGAAGAGGAGGGAAGGGAAAAAAGAATGAGGAGAAGGAAAGGAGGAGGGAATCCAGGAGGGAAGGAAAGAGAAGGGAAAAAAATGGGGAGGGTCTCACACCAAAGGGGGGAGAGAGAGAGAGCTTCAGCCATCGAAACTAAACACGCAGGTTCAGCCCTGTCCTCACCACACACAGGAGGGAACCAGACATTGTTGGTACACGACATTTAATGGAGATGATATATTGGGAGGTTTGGAAAAATGGTCATGGGTGTCAACAACTAACGGAGGAAACGTGGATGGAAAAGGTGCATACGGGAAAACCTACGAGAAGTTCGTCGGGTCTGTACAGGCGCATACAAGTTTCAATACGGGTAAAAACTGATTTAGGAGGGAGAAATCCTAAATCAAATGAGGCAAACTGAAAGGGAAACAAATTTCAGAGCAGTCGACGACACGGACTCTAAACACTGAAATGGGAACGAACTAAGTAGATGATCGGTCATATAATATTGAGATCAACCCTTCAGCCCCCTTGTTGCAGGCAGCAAAGTCTGCCATTAAGCAGTACAACGATGAACATAAGTAACTGTCATTTGCAAGTGACGGGTGGACAGAACAAGAGCTGGCCAGAAGGAGGAAATTGGTAGATTGGGAATAGAAACTCTGGGGATCACAGGCAAGGAAAAGATGGCGAGGTCTGAGTTGAGGGTCTTCACACAAGAGGCTCCAGTACGTAGGCACAGGTCACGGGCAGCCGTTCCCACTAAAGAAATCGGTTGATGGTATATCAGTGTTCTCCACAACAGGCTGGGATGCGTCAACTGCCGCGCTTGAAGGAAGCAGAGGCAGGGACATAAACTTACACACTGTCGCAGCATCCACCGGCTCGATGCGCTGCAAAAAAGAATGTGGAGTCGTGCAGAGGGGGGGGGGTGTTGTCAGCCGATCGCCGCCAGTGTCCAGGGTGAAAAAAAAAACGTCATAAAAAAAAAAAAAACTCATGTTATGTAACGAGAAGATTGACGTCACTTCGGTTTTTGTTTGTTTGGTTGGTTGTTGGTTGTTGTGTTGTTGTTGTTGTTGTTTTCTTTTTTAATGACGAGGAGAGAATTTAAGAGAGTTCCATCACCAAGGAAAAGAAGCCTTAAGCCACGTGTCGGGACGCCAACTGTGGAAAGAGGAGGGAGGAAAGATGATGGAGGGAAAGAGGAGGGAAGGAAAGAGGAGGGAGGGAAACAGAAGGGAGGGAAAAGAGGAGGGAGGGAAGAGGGGGAAGGAAAGAGGAGGGAGGAGAAGAGGAGGGAGGGAAGGAAAGAGATGGGGAGGGAAGAAGAGGAAAGGGAAGAGAGGAGGGAGGGGGAGGGAAAGAGGAGGGAGGGAAAGAGAGGGAGGGAGGGAAGAGGAGGGAGGGAAAGAGGAGTGAGGGAAAGAGGAGGGAGGGAGGGAGGAAAGAGGAGGGAAGGCAAGGGGGAGGGAAAGGAGGGAGGAGGGAAAGAAAGAGGGAAGGAAAGAGGAGGGAAGGAAAGAGGAGGGAGGGAAAGAGGAGGAAGAGAAAGAGGAGGGAATTAAAGATGAGGGAAGGGAAAGAGGTGGGAGGGAAAGAGGAGGGGAAGGAAAGAGGAGGGAGGGGAAAGAGGAGGGAGGGAAAAGAGGAGGGAAAGGAAAGAGGAGGGAGGAGAAAGAAGAGGGGAGGGGGAAAAGAAGAGGGATGAAAGAGAAGGAGGGAAGGAGGAGGGTTAGGAAACACCTGAAAACTCCGCGCCCTTCAGACTGATACGGCAAGACACGAGATGCTGAGAGAGAAAAAATGAAACAGACTGGGGCGCATGAAAAAAAAGAAGAGAAGAAGAAGAAGGAGGAGGAGGAAGAAGAGAAGAGAAGAGAAG
The DNA here is from genome assembly GCA_016801955.1 of Conus betulinus. Taxonomy (NCBI): domain Eukaryota; kingdom Metazoa; phylum Mollusca; class Gastropoda; order Neogastropoda; family Conidae; genus Conus; species Conus betulinus. Next base: position 28,260 of record JADBJO010002011.1, on the reverse strand, counting down.
CAAAAAATGCAAATAACACGCAGGGGTCACTCTACAAATGCCTTACCCCAGCATCACACACAAACCGAACACTCGGATGGAACCCACAGGGGACAAAAGAACAACTTCACCACACATGGCGCTGATGCACAGATTCTGAAGTGCTGACAGCAGGAATGGCACGGGGCCCAGCTGCGGAGCTTCAGCCCACAACCGAGTCCGCTGGAGGAGTGTTGTCGCAGCCCTGTGTTCTCCAAGGGAACCCAAAGATTGAAATGGAATAAAATGAAGGTATTGAAGAATGTTGTGAAGTAAAACGCGGGGTGGGGTGGGGGGGGGGGGGGGGTGGGGGACGAAACAAAACAAAACAAACAAACAAAAAAAACATGTACATTTGCGACACAAAGAAACGTCTTCTTCAGACGTGACATGAGAAGCGGACAAACAAAACAAAACAAACGGCAACAACAACAAAACAAAAAGAAACATAGCACACACACACACACACACACACACACACACACACACATTGTACTGACATTTTAAAAGGATAAAACCTAAAAAAAAAAATAATAATGAGAAAACGAGAATAATACAAATAACATCTGAAAGACATAAAAAAAAAAAATATAAAGGAAAATTTAACATGGAAACATTTAACATTTGTAAGTAGAATAATAAAAATCAGAAATTGTAACAATAAACCAAATTACATCTTAACTGTACTGTACTGAGAATCAAATCTCTCTCTCTCTCTCTCTCTCTCTCTCTCTCTCTCTCTCTCTCTCTCTCTCTCTCTCTCTCTCTCTCTCTCTCTCTCATAAAAACACCAAAGAAAAAAAAAAAAAAAAAAAACACACAAAACACACACAAACACCACACACACACACACACACACACACACACACACACACACACACACACACACACACACACACACACACACACACACACACACACACAACACACACACCACACACACACACACACACACACACACACACACACACACAAATCACTTCACGCCATTCCCATTCTCCCTACACGTGTATGTGCGAGCACGCACATATATCACTCACTGACTCTCTCTCTCTCTCTCTCTCTCTCTCTCTCTCTCTCTCTCTCTCTCTCTCTCGCGCGCGCTCACACACACGCGCACACACACACACACACACACACACACACACACACACACACACACACACACACACACACACACACACACCGCCCGCCCCCTCCCCTGCACACACTCAAAAACATCCACACAAAAAATGTAGACGTACGCAGAACATGCACTCACCTATAAACAAACCAAACTCTCTCTCTCTCTCTCTCTCTCTCTCTCTCTCTCTCTCTCTCTCTCTCTCTCTCTCTCTCTCTCTCTCTCTCTCTCTCGCGCGCACAACGCGCGCACAACCTATGCAAAAGTTTCGTAAATGGAATAATGCGACCTAGTACACGTGAGAGTCGGACAGCTATGTCATGTAACAAAATTCTTAAACAAAAAAAAATCCGTTAGAAATATCTGCCAAGTGGGATGAGACTTGATCAGATTTACAGCCAAATTGGCTAGACTCCACCCATTTTCTGGGTTGGGACAAAAAAACACTATGCAATGTTAAAGGTAGATTTTTAGACAAAATTTTATCATGAAGACATTGAAAATACGCTTTTGTTATGGAACATTCAAGTAAAAATGAGATACATTAAGGTTTTGACCACAGACACACAAAGGAGATGGTTTTAAAAAAACTGCCCTAACCAACCATCCACCCGTATTCTGTGCAATAAATTTCGATTCGGAATAGAACCTGGCGGACTTATACAATGACTGCTGGGGGCAGCAAGATCCCATCTGTTCTTCTGAATGGCAGCTTCAAGGTACTGTGTTCTTCTCTGGTCCCAGAGTGCTTTTGTCAGCATATTGTTTATTTCAAGAAGCGAATAAGGAATATCACATAAAACTGTATCAATTTGCACATTGAAGCCTCTTTTGCACAGGTATCAGCCAGTTCATTCCCTCGAAGATTGCAGTGACCGGGTACCCATAATAATGTTATTTTAGAACCTCGCATCATTAACTGGTGAATTGAAAATAAAATTTCACTGATGAGATCAGGACGACTCGATGTATTTTGACGGTGTAAAAGCCGTTAAAGCAGACTTGGAATCTGACAAAATCAGTATTCTTTCTGGTAAGACTTGCATATCAAGAATGAAATCAATAGCTTTCATAAGAGCAAATAACTCGGCAGTGAAAATAGAACAACCTTTGGTAATATGAAATCTTTTTTTTCAATGTTAAGGGAAGGTATCACGAAAGCAGCACCAACCTCAGAAGTACACGAAACTGAACCATCAGTGAAAATATGCAGATAAGATTCATATTCAGTGTAAATCAATTCTTTAACAAGAGAAGCAAGCAAAAGTGGATTCTCATTTTTAGTAATATTACCATAGGAATAGAAAATATCTGCTTGTTTCATCAACCAAAGGGGGAAAGGGTATTTGGTTATTTTAACAATGTTGTCAAACGAAAAGTCGCATGCATGTAAAAGAGGAGACACATAATCAAACAATGACGTATATGCCCTTTTATTCCGTATCTCTCTAGAAAACGTAGGTGCTTTCATCAAGTTCAGAGGTAACTGAGTTAGGGACTGTTCTTGCTCGTGCTGAGTAGCTACAACAAGCACAGAGCATCCTATGTTCATTTAAAGGCAAAACTCCTGCCTCTCTGTACGTCATATCAATTGATGCCCATCTTGAAGCCCCAGAGCAATTTTAAATGCTAAGGAATCAATACTAGTTAACTTATGTAACTCTGTCTTTGGTGCAGTAAAAAATACTTCTTGACCATAACTTACAATCGAACGAACTGTCCCTTAAGGCGACATGGATAAGATTGGATCCATAATTTTATTTAGAGGGATTCCAGTTAGGACTCGCAGTAACGCAATTTTCTTTCTTGCCTTTTCCACGAGATGATTTATTTTACACACCAGAATAGTTTATAGTGAAAAATAACGCCTAGAAATTTTACTTGCTTACTTGGAAAAATGAAAGAATCACCTATTTTTACTTACAGCATCCCTACCTTCAAAATCGATATTTTTCTTTGTAAAATATTATAAAAAACCGATTTGTCCGTTGATAGGTTAAAACCGTTTGAATTCAAATAATTAACAAGTTTACTGACCGCAAACTGAAACTGTTCAACAATTTTATTACGCTTGATTTTGTTTTTTGTAAAATTACAATCTACATTTTTCCACATTGCA
>JADBJO010002011.1:7500-20000 GCA_016801955.1 Conus betulinus | reverse complement strand
CGTGCGTGTGTGCATGCGTGTATGTGCGTGCATGCGTGCGTGCGTGCGTGCGTGCGTGCGTGCGTGCGTGCGTGTGTGTGTGTGTGTGTGTGTGTGTGTGTGTGTGTGTGTGTGTGTGTGTGTGTGTGTGTGTGCGTGCGTGTGTGTGCAAACAACGGGACGTTATACCTTACTGATGGCATTTAGAGTACTTGCATCATTCTCCCTTCGTAAACTCAGGACAATGATTTCCAACATAGCCAACACTGCATGCATCATCCTGCATCCTCTCATTTTCTTCTGTGTTCTCTTCGCCATGAATACAGCACATAATATTTCCCCCTTTTCACCCGATTTTACGCTGTAGGTGATGCCACGGAAATATTTCCTTCCACAAACTGTTTTCATTGTTCTTACATGCTTTCAGAGAACAGTCAACTGCAGTTGACGGTTCTGAGTGCCCCCCCCCCCCCCCCCCCCCCCCTCCCCCCCCGCCCCGAGTGTCCCCCCCCCCCCCCCCCCTTCCCCCAATAACAGACAGTGACAAATTCCCTATGTTGCGTGAAGAAGTAGAGGCAGCCGTTAAATCCTTCACAACAGGGAAAAATCTGTGAGGATGGACAACATCTAAAACCCAGACTACCTTGGGGGGAAACCAGCCAGGCTTGTTTACATATCTAAGGAGGTATTTTGTGTGTGAGTGTGTGTGTGTGTGTGTGTGTGTGTGTGTGTGTGTGTGTGTGTGCGTGCGTGCGTGCGTGCGTGTGTGTGTGTGTGTGTATGTGTGTGTGTTCTTCTAGGGCTTTAGATTGAGTAGATGCACAGAGGTTAGTCTGTGATTTGAAACACTGGCTAGGTCGCCCTGTCTATAGACAGGAATGACTTGAGCAACTTGAGAAGAAGCTTTCGGGAAATAGATTTTAATTTCACACACACACACGCACGCACACACACACGCACGCACACACACACACACACACACACACACACACACACACACACACACACACACACACACGCACGCACGCACGCACGCACGCGCGCGCGCGTACGCACACACACACTCACTCACGCACGCACGCACGCACGCACGCACACTTGCATGCGCGCACACACACACACACACACACACGCTCACACACACACACACACGTACGCACGCACGCACGCACACACGCACGCACACACACACACACACACACACACACACACACACACACACACACACACTGCAATACTACAAATAAGGTCTTGTTATTATTTATCATTCTGCTAAGAGAGAAAGAGAGAAGGGGGGGGGGGGGGGGGGTGAATGGGTGGGTGGGCGGGAGACGCACAGATGCACAGACAACATAAGGCAGGGAATAAAGCTCGAGCGATAGAAACTGCGCAAAGCGCCAAGAGAGCAAGCACGTGATCAGCACGCTAGAACACCTTCCCTTCAAATCACTCCGCTGCCCTGGCACCGCTTCAGTGTCCGCCCCAAGACAGACACAACCCGGCACCAACATGAACAGTTCAGGACTCACAAGATCACCTGTTCAGTGACACTCGTGATGGTCTAAGGAAAAAAAAAAAAAAAAAAAAGTGCAAAGCGTATAAACGTACTCACAGTCTACCTCGAATACGCGTGAGATATTCCATAAAGAGGAAAAACGTGTTGAGCCGTTATAGCCGCTAGTAACGGCTTTTCTGGTAAACATCGGCCATCATCCGTGACCCGTAATGAACATACCTACAAATTTTCAGAAAGATCGGCCGAGTACTTTCTGAGATTTTCCATAAAGAAGAAGAAACACCGTTATGGGCCGTTATAGCCGCTAGTAACGGCAAAACTGGCTTTCGCTTCCAAAAGTTGGTGATGGTGGGATTTCATGTTATGCGTGCTTTCATACACGGAACTTTGGTGTATAGTCTCATTCGATGGGATTTCGGGGAAATGGAGCCATAACCAACGCTAGGTCTGAGAACGAATCCCACTGTGTTGAAACGGCCCAGTGGGAATTCGAATTCGCGTCCCCAGGGATCACGAGTCTTATGCCCTACCAGCTCAGCTGTTCGAGCCCTGCCCTTATCTTGGTATGCAAGCACTTGTGTTGAGTAGCGAGGATGTTAGAAAAGAAAGACTGGGACAGAGAAGGTAGGCATGCTGTGTGTATCTTGCATCACTTACATAACTACTACTGATCAAAGTGATACATATCTCCACTGGGTGAGGAAGTGATGGCGAACGTGTATTCATGAGTCAGTGTAATGCTGTCAAAGTCTGGAAGACTGAAGGTGGAGGGCTTGTACATGTGTGTGTGTGTGTGTGTGTGTGTGTGTGTGCGTGCGTGCGTGCATGCTGCGTGTGTGCGTGTGTGTGTGTGTGTGAGGGGGAGGGGGGGAGGGTGGGGAGGGTGGGGGAGCGGGGGGAAGGGGGGTAGTGGATCCTTCAGAGCCCAGGAAAGGGAGTTATTTTTTTGCAATACGCACATCACAATCGCATGCTCCTGGAACAGGAAGAAAAAAAAAAATCACAGTGATGTTTCATTGTGATGGAGCATCGCAATGAAAAGGACTCCGTTGCCTGATAGGGACACAGACGACCACGCTGCTGATACCCAGCGAAACCCTGGACCGTTGAGAGAGAGAAAGATACAGATTTTTTTTTCTTTTCATATTATTAATTGTAACACAAGCAGAACAGGAAAAGCTGACAGATCAGACGTGTGAGAGTGAGTCATTTGACATTCCCGTGTTTTTCATTCGCTGCAGTCTTTGGCCGGCTGAAAAAAAAAAAAAAGCCAGTGGTGGATCCAGTAATGCTGATTTATGTGAAAGACAAGAACTCTGCAAAGTATGGCGGGGGGGGGGGGGGGGGGGGGGGGGGTAGGAAGCCGGGGGAGGAGGGGAGTGGGGGGGAGAAGAAGAGGGATGAGGAGAATGGAAATCCACTAACCAGTCCTACCGCAGCAGTGTCAGAAAAAGCATGGGACCACAGCCTGACAGAGATACCGTAGACACCAGCACAAGAAAGGAAATTAGCCCTGACAAAACTGTCTGCTAACTTCTGATTCACTGTGGGGCAATGTAAAAAAAAAAAAAAAAAAGAGAAACGAATAAATAAAGAAGAAGCGAAAGGGAGTGTTTAGCATTTTTTTTAAAGGAAAAGGGCACAATCGAGAAGCAGATTATTGATATCCCGGAAGACGTCTGAACTTCACAGACAGAGAGAGGGAGAGAGAGAGAGGGGGAGGGAGAGAGAGAGAGAGAGAGAGAGAGAGAGAGAGAGAGAGAGAGAGAGAGAGAGAGAAGGAAGTTCAAAGTAAGTATCTGAGTAAAAAGAAGGCAAAAAGAAAAAAAAAAAAAGACAGACAGAAAGAATAATGTAAAGACAGTGAGAGAAAGAAAAAAGAAATACGAAAATAAAGATAGAGTAGGCAAAAAAAAAAAGAAAGTAAAAAATCCAAAATGAGTGAGTGAATAAGATATCAAAGTGAGTGAGTGAATGAGTGAGTGAAAATATAAAATCCAAAGGATAAAAAGAGGAAACACGTAAACAAAAAGTGTTGTTTTTTTTTTTTTCAAATAATAAAAGCACCAGAAAAAGACAGAGCGAAGAAGGAAATCGGGAGACCGAGAAAAAAGGAGGAGGTAGGAAAAAAAAAGACAAATAACAAAATAACTTTAAAGAAAGAAAGTGAATAAAAAGAGTATGTCGACTGAATTTTTAAAAAGGCAATAAAGATCTAAAGTTTACTGTGTCATTAACGAAATACAAGAAAGACATATAATAAGAAAGCAACCATTGAAAAAGAAAGAAAGAAAGAAAGAATGAATGAATGATTTAGTTAATTAATTAATTAATTAATGAGAAAAGGACAGAAAAAAAGAAAGAAGGAAAGAATGGTGGGCAAAACACACAAACTATCATCATCCTCATTATCAGCAGCAGCAACAACAACAGCACAGCAGCAGCAGCACACCACCACCACCACCACCATCACCACGACCCAGCATCATCATCATCAGTAATAGTAGCAGTAGCAGTATGATGATGATGATGATGATGGTGATGATGATGATGATCATCATCATCATTCTTGTTGTTGTCATTATTGTTGTTGTTGTTGTCGTCATTATTATTGTTGTTGTTGCTATTATTGTTATTGTTATTATTATAATATTATTATCATCATCATTATTATCATCCTCATTATCATTACCATTACTAGTATTATCATTATTATCATTACAATTATCATCCTTATTGTTGTTAGAACTATATCACCCAAAAATGCAATGATGATATGTCGATGAATAACAACAAAATCATTCGTATCGTGATTCGGCCGCAGAAAAAAACACAACAACAGTTCCAGCAGCAATACCAGCCCAGCCAACACTGTGGGGACACAGACGGGATTGTGAAGGACGTGTCTCCGAGGAAGTGTTTTGGGGGGCAGCCAGACTACCGCCCTCCTCACCATGGCAACGACTCACTCTGAACCACCATCACAGAGTAACGGTCCGTCTTCGAGGGATAGGGGATGGGTGAGTGGGGGGAGGGAGGGGGGGGGCGGAGATGGTTTCCCCCACACCCCCCTCCCCCGCCTCAGGCGGTGACTTCACCGTCACTGTACCACGTCTGGTCAAACACCATCGTTCGAGTGTTAAACCTCCCCCCCGCCCCCTCAATTAATTTGTTTTGAAAGTATAGTGATAAAACAAAAAAGACAACACCGCATTAGTAGCTGTGCATTTTGGGCTACAACCTGTACTGTATATAAGATAAGATCAATAAAATGAGTTTTAAAATTAGAAAAACAATTATATTCAACATATTATTTAGCATCTTGTCGATGAAAATGAAGAGCTATAAAAGAATATGATAACCAAAATTAACCATTTAAGTATAAAAATAAGAAATTTGCCAAGGGAGTTAATCACGCTTTTTTTCGGGCTCATTCAACTGAAATGTCTGTTTACGTGTTCAGGTATTGTTTGTCGAGCTAAAAACTACTTTTACTCTTTAATGTTATGCTCCAATAGCCATTACACAACTACAGATAAAAGCAGAATATGCTCACGTCAGAATCGATGTCAAAATGACGAACATTGTGCATTGAAGACTGCACTCCTCCAACCGGTTTCTCCGACGCCGCCATCTTCCCAAGTTTGCGTGTTTTTTGCATTCAAGGGAAGTAACTCGAGCGTTGAAACCTTACTTTTACTCGATTCGTTTTTAGGCCCTAGGGAATCGCTGAAGTGGTAAACTTATTTTTCTAGAGCTGTTCGTGGTGTCGTGCGTCAGTTTATTCACAAAACAATTTTAAAGCTTGTACTTCAATCTGGAATATTCTACTGCTCCGACTAATGGTAGGCCCTATTTGTTTCTTCGTCGCTATCTCCGTAAAGTTAGCCTAAGTGGAGAGGCTGACTTTCAAGTCAATAGGGCGCAGGAGCTTACTGTGTCTGTGGGACACTACTAATGACGCTAACAGCGAGGTCTGTGCCAGGAAAATATATTTGTGAAGTTTTGTGAATGCTGTGTGTCGCTGAGAGCGACTGTTAAAGCTCCCGCTAGAAGAGAAGGTCGCCCAACTCTCTTACATACTTACACTTGATTTGCTGTGCTGAAACTCTTTTCTACTTTTTTTTTTTTCAGAAGTATTTATTTGAACAAAGGCTTCGGTGTTTAAGATTACCAAGTTTTGGAATACAGGCGCCTACGTGGCGACATGATTGAAACTTATAAACTGACACATGCATTTTATGACACTAAAACCACTGGCACACTATTTCAGCTGAATACAGAATCTACAACTAGAGGGCACCTGTTCAAACTAACCCCCAAAAAAATACTAAAACTTCAAAAGCAGCTAACTTGTTCACTAACAGAATTGCTAATACGTGGAATAACTTGGCAGTCAATGTTGTTGAAGCAGCAGAAACTGTTAACACTTAAAAAAAAATTGTCTTGATAAACACTGAGTACACCTTATGTTTCAAACAAATATTGACTTGCATTTTTAAAACCACGCATGTGCTTCATAAAAGTGCGAGAATAAGACCAAAATTTTTCTCGCTAAAACCACATAATTATCCACATTGAGCAGGCTAAAGGCTGAAAAGGCCTAATATGCCACCAATATGATATGATATGATATGATATGATATGATATGATATGATATGATATGATATGATATGATATGATACTGTCAGAATCTTCAACTGGATGAAGGTGGACAAGCAGCAGCAGCAGCAGCAGAAGAAGAAGAAGTGGTCGACTTAGTATACTGTGACCCGTGGAATTTCGCTGCAGCTCGTTGCGTCAGGGGTTCATCGTTGTTGCTGTACCCGTCAGTATTCACGTCCTCAGTACTCGTGAGCGGCTCTGACCGCCATGTGGGGACTTTGGGTCTTCTTCTCCTTCTTCTTCTTCTGGTAGTTCAGTGTGACTAACTGTGCCCTGTGGATATTGTGCATTATGGATATTGTGCCTTGTGGATATTGTGCATTATGGATATTGTGCTTGTGGATATTGTGCATTATGGATATTGTGCCCTGTGGATATTATGCATTATGGATATTGTGTCTTGTGGATATTGTGCATTATGGATATTGTGCCCTGTGGATATTGTGCATTATGGATATTGTGCATTATGGATATTGTGCCTTGTGGATATTGTACATTATGGATATTGTGCATTATAGATATTATGGGTATTGTGCATTGTGGATATTGTGCATTATGGATATTGTGCCTTGTGGATATTGTGCATTATGGATATTGTGCATTATGGATATTATGGGTATTGTGCCTTGTGGATATTGTGCATTATGGATATTGTGCATTTTGGATATTGTGCCTTGTGGATATTGTGCATTATGGATATTGTGCATTATGGATATTATGGGTATTGTGCATTATGGATATTGTGCATTATGGATATTATGGATATTGTGCATTATGGATGTTGTGCCTTGTGGATATTGTGCATTATGGATATTGTGCATTATGGATATTATGGGTATTGTGCATTGTGGATATTGTACATTATGGATATTGTGGATATTGTGCCTTGTGGATATTGTACATTATGGATATTGTGCCTTGTGGATATTGTGCATTATGGATATTGTGCCTTGTGGATATTGTGCATTATGGATATTGTGCCTTGTGGATATTGTGCATTATGGATATTGTGCCCTGTGGATAGTATGCATTATGGATATTGTGCCTTGTGGATATTGTGCATTATGGATATTGTGCCTTGTGGATATTGTGCATTATGGATATTGTGCCTTGTGGATATTATGGGTATTGTGCATTGTGGATATTGTGCCTTGTGGATATTGTGTATTATGGATATTGTGCATCATGGATATTATGGTATTGTGCATTGTGGATATTGTGCATTGTGGATATTGTGGATATTGTGCCTTATGGATATTGTACATTATGGATATTGTGCATTGTGGATATCGTACATTATGGATATTGTGCATTGTGCATATTGTGCTTTATGGATATTGTGCATTATGGATATTGTGCCTTGTGGAAATTGTGTCTTTTTGGACAGTGTACATTATGGATATTGTGTATTGTGGATATTGTACATTATGGATATTGTGCATTATGGATATTGTGCTTTGTGGATATTGTGCCTTGTGGATATTGTACATTATGGATATTGTGCCTTTTGGATATTGTGCCTTTTGGATACTGTGCCTTGTGGATATTGTACCTTTTGGATCTTCAAATCGTTTGTGTTTACGAACGACTGTGTGGGAGACCCTGCTTCTTCTTCTTCTTGGTAGTTCTCGTCGTGGTTGACTGTACCTCTTGGCTCTTCAAGCCGTTTGTGTTTGTGAGCGGTAGTGCTTGCCGTGTGGAGACCCTGCCTCTTCTTCATCTTCTTCTGGTGGCTATAGACTGTAACTTAGGCTCGGTACAGCCAAGTATGTCGATTGCGTCTGTGAGACAGACACTGATGACGGTGGCAGCGAGATCTGTGATAACGAGTCTAACGTGACAAATTTTATAAGAGCGGCGCTTAAAGCTCCATGTGTACTGATTACGTGATGAATTATAATGATAATGGTATGTAATATGATATGCTGATATCTGCTGGTTGAAGGTTCCTGTGTATTGATGTCTTAGTTGACGTGAATTGATCTGTATGCTATGTAGTGGTATGTATTGATTTTGTATCAGTTTATGTTGATGTGTGTTCTGATGGTTCAGGCAGCATATAAAGACAAAAAAAAAAAATCGAAATTATGTGTTGCCTGGCTATCCATGCTCGTATGGTGTGGGTGTGTGTAGGGAATAATCATTACACGCATCCAAACTTTAGAGAGCGAGAGCCAGACAGCAAAAGACGCACCGCACACCATCCGTAACACACACACACACACACACACACACACACACACACACACACACACACACACACACACACACACACACACACACACACACACACACACACACAAACACACACACACACACACACACACACACACACACACACACACACACACACACACACACACACACACACACACATACGCACATACGCACGCACGCACGCAACGCACGCGCACGAACGCGCACACACACACACGCGCACGCACGCACGCGCGCGCACGCGCGCTTGATAATTAGAACGGATCCAGTTCGATATTCTTGTAGCTTTTTTTTTTTTTTTTACCTCTAGCTTTTCGCTTCTTTCTCTTCTCTCTTTCTTTCTTTTTTTCTTTTTCTCAATCGTTCTCTTTTACATCATCTGTTTCTGACATGATTGAATTGTTATGCCTCTCTGTCCTGTGTTTTTTGTGTATATTACTGTCAGTTGCGATATGATTCTGGTCATTAGTTGAAATCATACCTATTTAATTTTTTTCATTCGGTTTTTTTTGTGTGTGTGTGTGTGTGTTTTTCCTTAATTTTTTCAGTCTTTCTTTCGTTCGTTCTGTCGTCTATTATCTGTCTGTCTGTCTGTCTGTCTGTCTGTCTGTCTCTCTCTCTCACTCTCTCTCTCTCTCTCTCTCTCTCTCTCTCTCTCTCTCTCTCTCTCTCACCGTTATGCCCAACATCATATCTGTCACGGGATTTATCAGTGTAAACTCGCAAAAGCATCATATACAAAACAGACCAGACAAAGAAATAGATCATTCACTCTGACAGGCCCTAAAACAGAAAAAAAAAAAAAAAAAGAAAAGAAATACCCACTCATATTCCCTGACGTCAGAAAAGAAAGAGGAAATAATGCACAGGAAGCACGTATTAGGATTCCCACCCACCCCCCATACCCCCACCCCACAAAGCCGCCCCTGCAATGGCTACCACCACCACCACCACCACCACCAGAGTGTACCAAGTTTGGCACGAAACAGGCAGCCAGACATGGAAGTTAATGCGAAACTGTCAGGATTCCATTGGTTGGCGAGCTGCGGATGAAGTCTGCGAGATGTTTTTGCTTGGCGGCTGACCAGGATAGATGGCGGCATCCCCTTGTTTCTTCAGACTGCCTCGCTTGTTTTTTACCCGCCCACCCTCCCGCCTCTCCTGTCTTGTTCTTTCTCCTCCCCCCCCCCCCCTCCCTGCCCCTACCCCCACTACGTCTCTCTCTCTCTCTCTCTCTCTCTCTCTCTCTCTCTCTCTCTCTCTCTCTCTCTCTCTCTCTCTCTCTCTCATTTGAAGAAGGCATCTGATCCTGTCGATTACAAAATGCTACATGAAAAAAATCAGCATTGTGTCTTTAAGATCTCTTTGTCTGCACACAGTACGACACTGACCGCCTCTTTACCTGCACACGTATGACAGTGCCTGCCTCTTTGTCTGCACACAGTATAGCAAGGATTGTCTGCACACAGTATAACAAGGATTGTCTCTTTGTCTACACACCGTATGTCATGGACTGTCTCTTTGTCTGCACACAGTATGGCAGGCACTGTCTCTTTGTCTGCACACAGTATGACAGGGACTCTCTTAGTCTGAACTCAGTGTGACAGGGACTGTCTCTTCGTCTGCACACAGTATGACAGGGACTGTCTCTTTGCACACAGTATAACAGGGACTGTCTCTTTGTCTGCACACAGTATGACAGGGACTGTCTCTTTGTCTGCACACAGTATGACAAGGACTCTCTTAGTCTGCATACAGTATGACAGGGACTGTCTGCACACAGTATGACAGGGACTGTCTCTTTGTCTGCACACAGTATGACAGGGACTGTCTCTTTGTCTGCATACAATATGACAGGCACTGTCTCTTTGTCTGCATACAATATGACAGGGACTGTCTCTCTTTGTCTGCACGCAGTATGACAGGGACTGTCTCTTTGTCTGCACACAGTATGACAGGGACTGTCTCTTTGTCTGCACACAATATGACAGGGACTGTCTCTTTGTCTGCATACAGTATAACAGGGACTGTCTCTTTGTCTGCACACAGTATGACAGGGACTGTCTCTTTGCACACAGTATGACGGGCACTGTCTCTTTGTCTGCACACAATATGACAGGGACTGTCTCTTTGTCTGCACGCAGTATGACAGGGACTGTCTCTTTGTCTGCATACAGTATGACAGGACTGTCTCTTTGTCTGCATACAGTATGCCAAGGACTCTTTGTCTGCACACAGTATGACAGGCACTGTCTCTTTTCAGACTGGCCTCTTCTGTAACAGCCGAATCTTATGTAGCAGCTTTGACATTTACCGTTTCTATACTTTCTCCAAGTGTTTTCCATTTTCTGGTTTCAACGGTACACATCGCTGTCAAATCAGTCTCCATGATGAAATATCCACACAGAATGAGTCTTGTATTATGGCAATACCCATCTGCGAAAGAGAGACTCTCCCAAAGGCACTAGTTCCCACTCTCATCTCAAAGGGGGAAAGGGACAGAGTGTGGGAGGAAGTGAGAGAGGAAGAGAAAATAGAGGGTTAGGAGGGTTCTATTTAAAGGCCCCAAGAAATTACAGGGGACCCCCCCCCCCCCCCCCCACACACACACACACACACACCTCTCCCTGGCCTCCCTGGTTTCTTCCATTCCCCTTTTCCTGGCCCCTTTCATTACAACAAGGAAAATACCAGTGCACCATCCCAAGCATCTTTTAATTAGAAAGAAAATAATAATAGAATAAAAAAAAAAAAACAACTATCGAACAATGTCGAAGTGTTCTCGTCGAAAGATGAAAAGCATCGTTGGCAGTTGCTTTTATTTAAGCTATGTTTTTTTGTTTGTTTGTTTGTTTGTTTTTGTTTTTTTTTTTTTTTGCCACCAACGTTGAGACGTGTGTGTGTGTGTGTGTGTGTGTGTGTGTGTGTGTGTGTGTGTGTGTGTGTGTGTGTGTGTGTGTGTGTGTGTGTGTGTGTGTGAAAGATTTTTTTCCTGCCACAAATAAGACGTTTCTTATTTCGCCGACAACACTACGACTTGGTGTCTTCAATTGTTTGTTTATTTATTTGTTTACTTTTTTGTTTGTTTGTTTGTTTTTGTTTGTTTTTCTTAGGGATCTGTGACGTTTCATGTTAGCTGCCACCTCCATGATGTTTTTTTTTTCTTCGCCGCTGACGATATGACGTTTCTTATAAGCCGGCACCGCTGTGACTGTTCTTTGTTTTGCCGACACCGCTGTGATTGTTCTCGTTTTCCCGACACCGCTGTGATTGTTCTCGTTTTGCCGACACCGCTGTGACTGTTCTCGTTTTGCCGATACCGCTGTGACTGTTCTTGTTTTGCCGACACCGCTGTGACCGTTCTTGTTTTGCCGACACCGCTGTGATTGTTCGTTTTGCCGACACCGCTGTGATTGTTCTCGTTTTGCCGACACCGCTGTGACTGTTCTCGTTTTGCCGATACCGCTGTGACTGTTCTCGTTTTGCCGACACCGCTGTGACCGTTCTTGTTTTGCCGACACCGCTGTGACTGTTCTCGTTTTGCCGACACCGCTGTGACACCGCTGTGACTGTTCTCGTTTTGCCGACACCGCTGTGACTGTTCTCGTTTTGCCGACACCGCTGTGACTGTTCTTGTTTTGCCGACACCGCTGTGACTGTTTTTCTTTTGCCGACACCTGTTCGACTGTTGTTTTGTCGACACCGCTTTGACTGTTCTTGTTCGGCAGACATCACTGTTCTTTTGTGACACCGCTGTTCTTTTGGTCTGCCGACACACCGTGACTTTTGACTGTTCTCGTTTGTGCCGACCCCGCTGTGACTGTTCTCTTGTTTTACAGACACCGCTGTGACTGTTCTTGTTTTGACACCGCTTTGACTGTTTCTTTTCTGCCGACACCGCCGTGACGTTTCATGTTTTTGCTGATAATGACTTTTTCCTGTTTTGGCCGACAACGCTATGCTGTGCCAACGCTGTGACATCTATCGTTTCGCCGACAACGCTACGACGACATGTATTATTATTTTGCGGATATCGCTATGTTTCTCATTTTGCTGAAACTGTCGAGATGATTTCTTTTTTGCCACCACTTTGGCCTTTTTGCCTCCAGTGTGTTCTTCCTT
>JADBJO010002010.1:337143-353063 GCA_016801955.1 Conus betulinus | reverse complement strand
AAGATGAAGGAACGATCGTAACAGTGAGGAAAGGGGGATGAGGTAAAAGAGGATAATTAAGATGAGAAAAGGGATAGTGTTAACTTGTAACAGAAGCAACAGCGCCGGAATGATGAGGATGAGGAAGAGAAGATTTCTAAGGAGAAAGTGGAAGAGGAGAAAAGTGTGTGTGTGTGTGTGTGTGTGTGTGTGTGTGTGTGTGTGTGTGTGTGTGTGTGTGTGTGTGAGAGAGAGAGAGAGAGAGAGAGAGAGAGAGAGAGAGAGTTAACGAAGGAACAAAGAAATGAAACTTTACTTTTCCAGGGTAATGAAATAAGCTTTTTTTCCGCCCAGCCCTGGAAAGAGAGAGAGAGAGAGAGAGAGAGAGAGAGAGAGAGAGAGAGAGAGAGAGAGAGTTAACGAAGGAACAAAGAAATGAAACTTTACTTTTCCAGGGTAATGAAATAGCTTTTTTTTCCGCCCCAGCCCTGGAAAGAGAGAGAGAGAGAGAGAGAGAGAGAGAGAGAGAGAGAGAGAGAGAGAGAGAGACAGACAGACAGACAGACAGACAGACAGACAGACAGACGGCCAGCCTATGAGCGGTTCTAGCTGCAGGAGACTCACGCCAGCTGCTCCAGCAGTTTGCAGGCGGGCAGGTAGCGCTTCTCCACCTTCTTCTCGTGCAGGTCGGCGAAGCACCTGACCAGACTCTGGAACTCCTCGCCCAGGGAAGCTCCTCGTCAGACCCTATGATGGTGTAGGCTGTGGGGGCAGACACAGGGGGCACTGTGTCAGTATACGGCATATGTGTGTGTGTGTGTGTGTGTGTGTGTGTGTGTGTGTGTGTGTGTGTGTGTGTGTGTGTGTGTGTGTGTGTGTTTGTGTGTATTGTGTGTGTGTGTGTGTGTGTGTGTGTGTGTGTGTGTGTTTGTGTGTGTGTGTGTGTGCGCGCGTGCGTGCGTGTGTGCGTGCAAGAGAGAGAGAGAGAGAGAGAGAGAGAGAGAGAGAGAGAGAGAGAGTGTGTGTGTGCGTGTGTGTGTACACGTGTGCGTGTGCGTGTGTGTGTGTGTGTGTGTGTGTGTGTGTGTTGATGAAATGACAGGTAGTCCAAACAAACATGGATCCTTCAGCTCTATGTGATGCGAGTGACATGCTCACACTGATGAAATCAGTGCGGACACACACACACACACACACACACACACACACACACACACACACACACACACACAGTTTTAAAATTGCCACTTTCAGGGTAAAGGCAAAGGTCAGAAATATGGCATCATTCTTTATTTATGAGATTAACATATAAACATAGTTGTAGGCCTATGTTGTTTTTTTTTTTACATTAAGTCCTCCTGTTGAGTTATGATTTTGTAAGCATGATAGGTCACCTGAGCAGGGATAATGCAATGTTAGGAGAGAGAGAGAGAGAGAGAGAGAGAGAGAGAGAGAGAGAGAGAGAGAGAGAGAGAAAGAAGAGAGAGAGAGAGAGAGAGAGAGAGAGAGAGAGAGAGAGAGATCAGGAAATTATTCAGCTATATCACTACTAGTATCAATTACAAACATTTTTCATCAGTTACTATCATGACAAGAGAGCTTTAAGATATGTAATTTTCCGAAAGAGAGAGAGAGAGAGAGAGAGAGAGAGAGAGAGAGAGACAGACAGACAGACAGACAGACAGACAGAGGTAGAGACAGAGAACAGACAGACTGACAGACAAACAGACAGACAGACATTTCGATCGAGCAACTGTCTATAAAACATACACTGTTAAACAATCATGAGACAATGCTGAGATAAAAAAAAAATCAACCAACAATGCGCAGACATGTAACAAAACAGACAATAAAAAAAGAAAAGAAGTCAATGCAAGACTTAAAGAACAAAAAAAAGAAAGAACAAGAATCTGAGGGACTACAACAGAAAAAAGAAAAGAGAAAGAAAGAAAGAAAAAAGATCTTTTCAACTGTCATGTCATTTAAACCATATCAAACCACTCACATTTGACCACCACCACTCAGAAAAAGAAGGAAAAAAAGTATGAAAGAAGGGGGAAAAAAAAAAAAAAAAAAAATGACGACATTTTACGCTAATCTTGCGTCATTATCCTGAAACTTCTCTCACGGTACTGGCTGACCGCTATTGTGTTTGTGTGTTTGTCAAATCAGTGATTTAGAAGCATTCAAAACGACCATTGGTAAAAATTGTTATCTGATGGGTTTGTCCTTTGAAATACCAGAAAACGGGTGGTCCCAAACGACCGTTGTTTCATTATGCGTCGAAGCCTCCTGTCTCAGTAGTGTCCATGATGAAAAGAAACAACAGTCCCAAAATGACCCTTTCTATGCAAGCGAGTCGCGTCAGCTCAGCCTGAATGGAGGCAAAGGGAAATCTGCATCAACGGGCAAAAAGAAGAAAGGAGTTTATTTCATTACAGCAGGCCTAAATGACTTGATGACGCTGGGGATACCAAACTCGGGACAGTGACAACAATGTAAGCCTAGTTCATACCATGCATTTTAAAGAAAAACAATGTAATTCTTAGTTCCAAATGCAAAACGTGTTTCTTCTCCCTCACCGCCATGTAAGCCAGCTGCCATTCACGTTTAGCACCGGTGATGACATTTTGATGGTACGTTAGATTGATGCCGAGTAGAATGAGTTATTGAACAAGTGTCCCAATCTGCCGTGACTTCCGGAAAAAAAGACACACTTTCTCAAACCTATGCAAGGCGACATGTGTATCTTGAAAGTGAAAAAAACATTGCTACTAAACTTCTGTGACAAAAATCGTAAACCATGCAAAGTTAGATACAAACTAGGCATATTTTCTTACAAAAACAACAACGACAAAAAAAAACAAAAGACAGCCACACGCAATAACAACATTTACAATTATCACGACAACAGTTGTAATCATTACGATAATGATGACGATGGTAAGATAAGATAAGATAATGTTGCTTATAGCCCAGCCGACCGCAAAGGGCCATATCAGGGCTGTCACCACGTTAAAATCAACTCACAAGTCATTCATCCACACAATTCTTTAAAAGACATCGTCTAAAATCTCATCCAAAACTTAGTTAAAAATCTTTCCACTGTAAAATCTCAGATCCGATGAAAAATGTTAACCTCTTTCAAGAACTCGAAGATCGCGTCAGGCGGAACATCTCTGAACAAGGTTTTCATGGAATCTGCTGTAAAATGTTTGTGTCTCACATCGTGCAAATCCCAACACTCTAAAAGAATATGTTCATTGTGAGTGGCACATGACACGGAATGCACCAAGAGCTTCTTCACTCTTTAAAAGGTAGGAATGGGTAAAATATGAATGGCCGGTGTGCAGCCGGCACAGAACTGTTTCTTCTTTACGACCACCAGACGCAGATGAGAGGAACTCCTTTAGGTTTGGACGGATCTGAAAGAGTTTTGTTATTTGTCTGTGTATTCCAGTTCTCCAATGATGACGATGGTAATGGTGATGATAATGACAATGTGATGATGACGGAGATGACCATTATGATGATGGAATCAATGTTAGCAGCGGCAGCAGAAGTGGTAACTGTAATAGCAGCGGTAGTGCCAAGAACCCTAACCACTGAATTGTCGCAGGCCGTGGTTTAGTAACAGCAGTAGCAGCAACGGCACCATCACCTTCCCTCTACCACCCCAGTAGCAGCAACGGCACCATCACCTTCCCTCTACCCCCCCCCCCCCCCCCCGCCTTCCCCACAGTAACAACAGAACTAGTAGAAGCGGCAGGTGGTTGTAGTTGCAGTAATCCTCGACGTTATCGCCGTCATAGAGGTAGCAATAGAACTGATAACAACAATAAAACGTCTATCTTGTAGAAATGATAAGAGAAGTAGTATGAGCAACAATAATGAGGTTAATGTTAAGAAAACTCAAAACAAGACAAGAGATTTGTCCAAAATTTCAATCACAGTTTATTACATTACAAAACAGAAAAAAAACATGCCAACAGCACGAAAATTCCAATAAATTATGTAATTTCTAGGGAGGGCGGGGATGGGATTGGGGGGCAGGGGGGGGGGGGGGGAGAGGGTGGTGGCGGGCGGAGGGATTGGGAAGATGGGGGTGAGGGTGGAAAAAGGGGTGGGGGCTTAGACGTTATGGCACAGCACAACAAGAAAAAAAGACTCCAATAGAATGGAAACATGCGGTTTTAAATTTCATTCCGATACTCCACCTCCTAGATGTGCGAAAAAGGAAGCGAAAGAAAACAACAGCGATATTCAATTAATGAAGAAAAAGAAAAAGATCAATGGCTGGCTTGCAATCTGTACATCATTCACCGATTTTACAACATGTCTCTGAAAACCGTTATCCACCTGGCTCTAACGTTTGGGACTGAATGCAATTCAAACGATGGCCAGTGCGCTGGACACCACATGTGGAGCGCTGAGAGAGAGAGAGAGAGAGAGAGAGAGAGAGAGAGAGAGAGAGAGAGAGAGAGAGAGAGATGGGAATATGTAAAAAGAGATATACTAATATATCTATCTCTTTGTTTTCGTGACTACTAAAAACGTAGATTCGTTTGAATTTTTTTCCCTGTTTATTTGTTGTTTTCTTTTCTTTTTTTTTCGTACTTTATCCACTGTCGTAACTTTTTCAATGATTTCTTTCGTCCTTCCTGTTAATTCTGTAACTCCTTTCTCTTTTTTTTTGACCTCTGTTTATTCACTTCTGTTTTCATTCATTTGTTCATTCATTTAGTCAGTCAGTCATTCCCTTATCTATGAAGTCTTTGTTTGCTTGTTTGCTACTGATTTGTTTAACTATTCGCGCGATGATTTGTCATATTCTTTAAAGCTGCTTAAAGAGAAAAGCATTAACAAGCCTTCAACGGATATGAAGTGGTTCATCACATCAAATGGTTCTCGTCATTTTCAAACGTCATCATTAGTCATACTTCATGCGCGGTGAAGAAAGTCGATTAAACCGTTTATTGCTTAATGAACCAACGAAATAATTCTGTGTTGATCGTTTCGGTATGGCGTAGAGGAAAATATATTTACTTTTTTTTTTTTTTATTAACTAGTATCCCTCCAGCTCCCCTTTGCTCTTTCCCGCCCTTTAAACACACACACACGCGCGCGCGCGCGCGCGCGCACGCACGCGCACATACGCACACACACATACGCACACACACACACACACATACACACACACACAATATGTCCAAGAACCCATTCAAATGAACCGCGATATCTAAACACATGCACCTTTAATGGGAAGCAACCCCTCTCAAGGCCAACAACCAGACAAAATTACCTCTCTTGGATTTGAACCTCAGCTGTGCGGTGACCGTGTTGTGGCCGGCGAATACGACAGCGCAGTTCTTGGCGTACACGCGGAACTTGGCGTTCAGCTCCACCTCCGACGAGTAGTACTCTATGTTGCCCTGGAATCAGTGCAAGAATGGTGACGGTAAATCACGTTGCGTGCTCTTCCAAGCCTTCTATGTTTGACTGAAATACACACCTGACTAGACTGCACTCTGTACTATTTTTGTTTTTGTTTTTGTATTCTATATTTCGGATAATGTTGTGTAGCACAGTCTTCGCTCCACGACATATTATCTGTGTGTAAACAAACACTTCAGGCAAGTATGTAAAGATTTCAGACGCCATCCACATTTCCCTTTCTGTTCGTCTTGTTTGTTGTTGTCTTTTTGCTTGTGTACATACTTGTTTAAGTGCGGATGGATACCATCAACCCTCCCCTCCTCCCACTGAGTTTGCAAACTGCTGGGAGACTATACTGGTCTTAACCACCCACTCTAAATGTAGATTATTCTACTCAGAGACTGCAGCCTTCCAAAGGTCTAGCCATGTTGAAACCTCTCAAATGGACGTAGAATCATCACCAGCTTCTGTACTAAATTCTAAGGGTGAACTGACTATTTATCATTTCCGTACAGATGTAAGCTAATAAGAATTCAGAAAAAAACCTGCTACTGGCGACAGTTATTTTTCTAACCCTGTAATTGTGGCTTAGAAAGCAAATAAGTATCACACACACACACACACACACACACACACACACACACACACACGCACACACACACACACACACAGGCGAGCGCGCATTTTAAGGGTACTTTTAGCTGTCACCAAATCAAAATGCAACTTTCTGGACGGAAGAAACAATGTAAAAAAAAAAAAAAGAAATACGTATAAGAAAAGATGTCCAGCGACATTCACCTTTTTCACAGTCAGTGGATTTTGACGATTTGTTCCGAAGTGAACTGTCTATGCATTTTTTTTTTGTTATGACTCCACTTTGAGCATTGCAAACCAAATAATCATGAGAATGTAATCCATTTGTTGACGCCGGGCATCGCCGTGAAACAGAACGAAACCCCCCTAACGTGTTTCTGACTACGCTGCCAGCAGCACGTTCAGCAGTGGCAGTTTGTTTCAATTCAGCAAGCCTCTCGTCAGTTGCTGCTGCTCTTGCGCTCAACTGGGGACACTCGACAGGCGTGACCACACGGGTCGGCAAATGCAATACCGACTTCTCGTCCAGTGTCAGGGTACCTTCAAACTTTAAAGTCAAGACACTCAAACGGCAAAAGTAGTCATCTATCCAAAGCAACAGGGAAAAGGGTATACGCTTCCGCAGTGAAGGCCAAAAATGTTGACGGTTTTCGTTATCTTCTGCGAATGTTTTTATTGATTCATAGAAGGAGCATCAATTTCAAGCTCGGTTTCAGCCGAAGGAATTCAACTTCGTTTTAAAATTTGTGCTATATATATGATTTGCTGACATTTTGCACTCGTGAATTTCGGACCCCGGATATTTCGACCTGAGGTGATTTGCGAAGCGGATATTTCCGTTTCAGTGTGTTACGTGTCATGTCACCATTTAACGAATGAGGCACGCGAAAGAACATGAGCCAGAACGAAGTGTTGTTCTCGCGCGTGATCGACACGTCAGGCTTATGTGAACCAGACTTCTCACTAGCGAGGAGACCCTGCAGTGCTGTGTGAACACAGTGGACACTGACTGACCCGTCGGATGGCGCTGGACGTGTCCTCCACGGTGATGCCCGAGGCGAATCTCTCCATGATGTGCTCCAGGTTCTGAAAGGGGCAACACAGAATCTGCACCATGTTATACACACTTCCCACCATCACAACATTCGTGGACGGATGGATGGATGGTTGGTTAGGTAGATGATTGGATGGTGGATAGTTGAATGGATGAATGGGTGGACCTACAGATGGATGGTCGGACAGATGGATTGTTGATGGACAGATGAATGAATAGATTGGTGGACGTACGGATGGATGGTCGGATAGATGAACGATGGATAGAAGGATGGGTGGATGTGCGGGGAAAAAAATGGTCGGGTGGACGGTTACAGGTACAACACAAAGCCCATTATGTTATAGACACCGAACTACCAACAAACACGTTGTTCCTTTGTAGGCGTGGAATGGGTGAAGGGACGGTTCTCGGAGAAAGGAACACAACAAAACTCTGCACAGTTACATACATCTTTACTCTGCCCCTCTCCCATCCCCACACCTTTAACACCAACCATCAGCAAACTCCACACACGCTTGTTAGTGGATAAATTGAATTTCTTCTACAAATCTGATCATTTAGGAATTTTTAAAGGGCACTTTCATCCCTACACACACACACACACACACACACACACACACACACAGTGAGAGAAAAAAAGAAGCTAGATGTTGAACGGATCTGTCGTTATGCATATCAATTAATGTCCGTTTTCCAATCCAATCTTTAATGCAGCATTAGCTTATCTGAACATGTGTTTATATATATATATATATATATATATATATATATATATATATATATATATATATATATATATATATATATGTGTGTGTGTGTGTGTGTGTGTGTGTGTGTGTGTGTGTGCGTGCATGCGCGCGCGCGTGTGTTTTTGTGTGCTTACGTGCGCGTGCCTGTGTATGTGTGTGTGTGTGTGTGTGTGTGTGTGTGTGTGTGTGTGTGTGTGTGTGTGTGTGTGTGTGTGTGTGTGTGTGTGTGCGTGCACGCGGGCGTGCATGCGTGCGTGCGTGCGTGCGTGTGTGTGTTTGCACGAAGAGCGTAGTCACCGAGTTGGGCATGTTGGAGACAGGCACGATGACCGACAGGCAGTTGACCATGTTCTTCATGTGTTGAGGTTTGAACAGCAGGACCCCATGATCTCACTGAACATCTGCACACACAGCACAGCGCACACCGTACACTTCAACAACAAACACAACAATGAACTGATGATATCAGGTGAAGGCAGTTCTGAGAGAGAGAGAGAGAGAGAGAGAGAGAGAGAGAGAGAGAGAGAGAGAGAGAGAGAGAGAGAGGGGCGGGAATAGAGAGACAGACAGACAGACAGAAAAAGAAACAGAGAGAGAGAGACATACATACATACAGACAGACAAACAAACGGACAAACAAACAGAGAAAAAAGAACTTTTATTCAACTTACTCTCTAATTTACTCAACTGTTAAAAGAATGAACTTAATGGGCAATGAACTGATGACAAGGCTCTAAATGAAAGATCATTTTTGCTTCCGCGGCAGAAAAAAACATTAGGGTTGAAAACGCTGTGGAGAAAATGGTAATGGACGGGGTGTAGGTCTACCATACTCAACCAGTTATTCTGTTCTGGTTTGAGCACGTGAAAATGCGCTGGGCCGCACTTTTGCGGTGCACGCATTTTGTGAGTCAGAACCCAGCCAAGGCCAGATCACATGGCACAGTACTAACCACGCAAGCTTTGGCCAAGTGGTCCGTCTCGTCCGCCTCCTGCCCGTGGGTCTGGGGGTCGGGGAAGTAGAAATCCCGGTAGAAGGTCTCCAGGAAGGGGAACACGCCCTCGATGATGTACAGCACCGTGCCGTAGGCTGATGACTCGAAGTCCGGAGCTGCCGCCGACCCGCTAACAGAATGAATCATGCATTTAACATCCGTTCACGAGCGTCACTGACTAAAACAGAAAGTAAATAAAAGCACGAAATAAAAACAAAAAAAAAGGAGGATGGGAGTCGGGGGAGAGCGTTGGCACAAGAGACGGCGTGGAGGGAAGAGGGGTACAAGGACGGGAGGGAAAGAAAAGACAGCAGAAGTTGGAATAAATTATGAAACAGACAGGGGGAAGGGATTAGGAGGAGGAGGAGGAGGAGGAGGAGGAGGAAGAGTTGTAATACTGACAAGTAGACAAGATGAGAAAAACAGAGGAGAATGTGGAGGAGGGTGAGAAAGAGGACACGGAGTCTAGATACAGAATGAGTAAGAGAAGAAGAGGGAGATAACGGGAAAGAAGACAAAGAAGAACGTGAAGTAGGAGGAGGGAGATCAAAGGAGGGAGAAACAGAATAAAGATTAAAGAGAAAGGACAAAACGATGACAACGACGACGATGACAATGAGCAACATCGATGACGATGATAAGTGTACAAATAACAACTCTCACTCTCCCAACCTCCTTTCTGAAATCACCCACTCCCCCCTCCTCCTCCCAGTAAGGTCGTCACTTTGCGGACAAGCAGGCCCCGCTGTGTTGCGATGGTCCAGTCAACTGTTTGGCGTCGGGTGAACCACACAACAATTGGCTACACACACAGTAAGAAAGCACTTCTTATTTGCCTTTATTCCCGTAGATAACTGTTTAGAGTCCCAAAACATACTCCCGTCTACCATGGCTCATTCAACACGACCTTTTGAGATACGTATCTTCAACAGGGAGGACCACCTTTCCAAGGCCACTTTGAAAACACGTTCGTCGATCTTAAAACAAACCCTGACAAGTTAAAGAAAAAGAATTTACTTTAAGTCCAGCTTTAGTAGCTGAAAGGCGTTGTTTGACTCAAGGAACCAAACATACAAATAGATTAGCGCACGCAAAACAAGAAAGTAAGAGGTCGATTTCCGAGAAGCCGTTTGATCTTTGATCATTGGGGTTGCTACAAAATGCACCATGGCTACCCACAAAGGCTGCTTCAGTCACCGTAACTTGTGTACTGTTGAGATGAGGAAGTCCTCTTCTCTAACGTCAACTGGTGCACTTTGGTTTCTATCTGGAGATAATTTCCTGGTAGGCTTTACTTCAGGAGATGGACAACACGTTATTTCTCTAACACTACACTACCCACCTCTTCTCCGGGGCAGTCTTGAGGTGGATGCCGATCTTCTCGGGGTCCTCCCGCACGCTGTCAGTCAGCCGATTCATCTCGATGGACAGCGAGGCCAGGTAGTCCCCAGTTTCGCTACCAAAACACAGGCATCGATCAGATTTCACGGTCACAAAGTCCCCTCTGTTTCACACTGTCTAACGTGTGGGGCATCTCTCATCA
The DNA here is from genome assembly GCA_016801955.1 of Conus betulinus. Classification (NCBI taxonomy): domain Eukaryota; kingdom Metazoa; phylum Mollusca; class Gastropoda; order Neogastropoda; family Conidae; genus Conus; species Conus betulinus. Next base: position 342,713 of record JADBJO010002010.1, on the reverse strand, counting down.
TTACCTTTACCCCCCCCCCCCCCACTCTCCATCAGCCATTTTGTCCTTATCCATCCTTTACATTCTACACTTTCTTGCTATTCCAGGGTTGTTAAAAAGTCAGCAGGTCTCCAGCCTCTCTAGGTAAGGGTACTACATTCATGAAAGAGGCGTCACCATTCTTCTCTCTTGTGCCCCGTCTCATCATTGCAAATCATTCGCTCCGTTCCCCTTCGCGCTCTCGGCACCTTCATGGTTCACAGCCGCTGCCCAGAGTGTGTAAACCACTGCCCCCTAACAGTCCCCTTTCCCCTTCATACCTTACCTTTTCAATCTTGTGACATAAACATGGCGCAGAGCGTGGAATAATCATGTCTTCTTGTAAGGCATCCATCTCACCTCCTTTCATATGTTCTTCCTGTGCTTTTGTCTCTCCCATGCATTGACACTGTTCATCTTTTCAACACGACGCTTCTACATTTTGAACCACACTCACTAAGTGTAACCAAAGTGTCCATATTTTTGAGCAGACTGAGCTCTCTCTCTCTCTCTCTCTCTCTCTCTCTCTCTCTCTCTCTCTCTCTCTCTCTCTCTTTTTCATAACATTTCCTTATTCTTTTATAAGTCCCAATTTCTCATCCATCCAAGTCATGTGGTACGTGTCACTATTCAAATATAAATCTCACCTCCCATGCATTTCACAAGATCGTCTGTTCATTTGAGGACAAGTGACGAACACATCATAGAGAAAAAACATTTTGCCAAAAAAAGGTATCAATAGAAAATCGCATTTCATCATTGCTTTTTTGCAATCCTGTTCCGAGCACACAAGTTTAACAAAGCATTTAGAGAGGCATAAATTTGTACTGTATTGATTGAAAGCAGGTTGAAAAGTAATGAAGCGATAGTTAAAATACTACCGTGGTCAAATGACGTATTCAATATCAACGAAGAAACATGAATGCAAAAAACCTCAGAAGAAACCTTGCCCTGGCTCACAGCATTAGATTACATATACACCAAGACCGAAAATCTAAAGCAAACACATTTGTAGGATATACTTATGATGATGAGTGTTCTAGACATAATCTGGAGCAAAGCATAGTGCTTCATTGGGCGTTCACGTCATCGACTGTACAGACTAGGACAATGTTTCTAAGTATGTACACTCACATGCAGACAACAGCACACGTACAGCCCACAGGCAATGCCCTGCTAACGTAATTGCCACACTACACACAGTTTTAAGTTTAGCGTTGAAACTGTACACACTAGAGTGCGATTACTGATTTCCAGAGAAAGTCAGGAAAATGGGTGCCATTTGAATGCCATCTTAGAGACGGAATGACATCACAAAGCATTTTATGGTGCGTTTGGAAATCCCGTAATAGACACAAAGGTAATGTTGTTGTTCATGTAACCATATAGCGGCACTTCTACAAAAGTTCCCTAGTCATGAGTTTAGACGAAATATCCCTAGAGCAGATAAGGGGTGTGGAGACATATGTCGCCTTAATAGGGCTTCCACGGTCGGCCGGGCTATGAACAACATGACCTGTGGTAGCAGACAAGCACCACAAAGGCAGACAGACAAGTATCACATTCTACGTCACTTTTTTCAGCTTTTGAAAACAACATTGGTTCATTCTTTGAAATTTCACTGGAACCCGAAACCAATACTGTTTATTTCTTTGAAATTTCACTGGAATCTGAAAACAACACTGATTTGAAATTGTACTGGAAAGAAAACCAATCCCGGCAAATCTCAAGCAGTCTATATGTGCATTTGTTCTGGACCGCAGCAGAATCATTCACTGAGCTAACAGCCACTGTGGACGAGTGAACTTTACATTGGAAAAATAAAAAAAAAAAACAAACATTTATGTGCTAACAAGGCGAAAGAATAACAAAACTTTCTGGACCGGGAGGGTGCACTGATTGCAGTTTTTACACGGGGTCGCTACTGAATTAGTTTTTTTTCTTAATCGGCATCAAAGGACACTTTTCTTGAAGACACGGTACAGCGTAGCTCAGTTTGTACACACAAGCCAGGAAATGTAACCTGACCAACGGGAACTTGTCAAAGGCTGCCACTAACTTTCTGATTTTCAAACCAGCCAACCGACCAAACAAGTAGGAGGACAGTAACACATAAACGAACAAAACGAACCGGAAAAAAGGCCCGCGCCTAAAGTTGAATAGAATTCATAGCAAGAATTTCTTTTTCGGCATTAATGTCAGCTCAGTCTAAATAAAAGCTGGATGAAATGGCAGACAAAGTAACAAAAACGCGTTCTGAATTGAATATGTTTTTTAAAGCAAGAATTTTTTTCGGCATTAATGGCGGCTAAAGCTAAGCTGAAAGTGGATTATTTGTAAGAATGAAGGTGAGTGTACTTCACACCACTCGAAGCAAAATGAACGTCTCTCTTTTTTGGTGGAGGGGACAGACGGATATTGGATGCAGCGGTCTGGGATAATGTTAAAGAACACTCCAGACCACATGGTGATTGCACAGAACTAAATTTCATATCACACTTTCCACTATCAGAAACGATGAAATAAAAAAAAATCATAGTGACCTTCATCACTCTCTCTCCTCCTCGTGTATGCTCGTATAGGCCCTGTATTTCTATGTGTTGTTTGAACCAAACTCCATTTCATCCCCCCCCCCCCCTCTCTCTCTCTCTCTCTCTCTCCCTGCATTCTGCATTCTTCTTTCACTCACGTCAAAAAGTCATTTAGCAATCCTTGTGCACACGTCTAACAGGTTGTTTGCCCGCACACTCAAACATGTATGCTCTGCTGTACATCAGATTCCTGTACATGAGAACTGCGATCAGAAGGAGTACACCACAGGCCCACTGACCACCGATACTGGCAAAGACCACCCAGCAGGATGTCTTGTGCCAATGCAAGAAATACCCAGGCCCGATCAAACAGGGTGGACTTCGTTCAGAGAAAGTGCGTGCCATGGTGGTGATGTTGGAGTTGTGATGCTGGAAGATGGTTGGCTGTATTACGGCTGTATTAGTAAAACAGCATTCCGTTATCAGTGGTAATCGGTTGCTAGTTTCCATGCTGCTGAAGACTACACACTGACGCTAAGCAATTCTTTTGTTTCTATTGCATTTTACACACATGCTGCAGTCGGTCTACAATCATGAGATAAGCATTTTAGTACGGTATAATGTGCTCACAGCTTTTCCTGACCTTATTTTGAGTAAACACGAATGTAGCGACATTTGGTGTCACACACACACACACACACACACACACACACACACACACACACACACACACGCACACAGTGAGACGTGAAACACGCACGCACACCAGACGAGACGAAGAGAGAGAGAGAGAGAGAGAGGAGAGAGAGAGAGAGAGAGAGAGGAGAGAGAGAGGAGAGAGAGAGAGAGAGATGAGAGTCTTTGATAGACAACCATTTAAATTCCTGTCAAATCAAAAATCAAGATCTGCTTCCAGTCACTCTGTCATGGCAAGTGGCATCGCATGACGTCTGTGTCACTGTGTAATGTGAGAAACACAAAGTTCTTTCGAGCTCAACCTTGAAACTACCCACAAATACATTTCACAGACATTTCTCAGTCGCAACATTTCGTATGTTCTACCAAGAACAGAGAACACACTGTGTGTGTTTCGGATGCAAGTCTGCACGTGCGTGTGCATGAATTCACGCCCTGTGTGTGTGCATATGTGAGTGCGCGCGCATGAGGTTTTTGTAAACTGATAATTATTTCTCTGACGAAGAGATGCTACGTGCCTTTACAAGCTCGTGCTTTCTTAATCTGCACATTCGCTAATCAATCATCAGTCTAGAAACGCCCACCGACAACATCATCACTACACTGTAGTGCACCATCCCGGCTGCATTCTCACATCTACGATCAAGGCATGCAATGCGGAGTGCTGCGCGCTAAGAAGAAGTACTCATGCAAGAACACCGAGGTACTGCTCATGCATCTCGTCGACTGGGGTCAGAGAATGCTGGCTCTTCAAAGCTACATGGACACGCTACAGGCAAGGCTGACGACTTGGAGCTGCTGAACCTGTCATGCAGTTAGTTAGGACTCCGTACACTGGTGTAAGCGGTACTGACGACGAGGGGGCGAGGGACCAGGGGCGGGTATGGGATGCTACAGTCAGTGACACGATTTGGATCACGGGTGATGGCTGTGCGCTGGCTCACACGGGACAAGCCCTAAGTGGGTCGTCCTCGTTTTCAGAAGTAATTGCTTTCCTTTGCCTTTACTGCGTTTTCTAAAGGTTGGGGTTGTATGATTTCCACCCCCCACCAAACACACACACACATGCACACACACACAGACACACACCAGACACACACACAACACATGAAGAGAGCACGCACACATACACTATTTCAATGTCTATGCTGCTTCATGGCTGTCAAGCAAGGCCCGTGATACAACAATCCGACACTGAAACATGATTGCATTTTCATGATCGAAATAAGCTGTGTGTGTGTGTGCATGTGTGTGTGTGTTGTGTGTGTGTGTGTGTGTGTGTGCATGTGTGTGTGTGTGTGTGTGTGTGTGTGTGTGTGTGTGTGTGTGTGTGTGTGTGTGTGTGTGTGTGTGTGTGCGTGCATGCGTGCGTTTGTATACGTATTTGCGTGTGTGTATGTGCGCGCGCGCGCGCGCGCGCGTGTGTGTGTGTATGTTATGTGTGTGTGTGTGTGTGTGTGTGTTGTGTGTGTGTGTGTGTGTGTGCACGCGTGTGTTTGTGTGTGTGTGTATGTGCGTACGTGAATGCGGAAACGGGGGGGGGGGGGGGGGGGGAAGATGGGGTTTGGACTGGGAACTGCGAGCGTGTGTGCAAGCGGCGCAAACATGATTGCCTCTGTGTGTGTGTGTGTGTGTGTGTGTGTGTGTGTGTGTGTGTGTGTGTGTGTGTGTGTGTGTGTAAGACAAACACAGCTACCACCGAACTTCAAGCACTACATACATAAACACAAGATCACAGTCACTGTATATGTCCATGCCTTTGTCATTTCAATACGTTTGTTCGCGCAGGCTCCTACAATCATCAAACTTTCTATTATCGGTATTCTAACATCATTTTGTTACTTCAAATCTACTAATCAAAAAAGTCAAAAGAAAACTGCTTTGTGTCGAGATATGTGTATCCTACAATGTACACCTTGCATCGCTTGCTTTATTCACTGAGTTTCGTCGGGTTGAGTATTGATTGTTTACTATGCCACAGACCCTCCATTCTCGCAGACTGCAGTACTGTATCTTGAGCAACTCCTGAACATCCGAGGCACAAGTTTCCGGGAAATACTTCAAAACTGTGACATGCTGAAGCAGTTGTGATCTTCCCTCCTCGGTGCTCACTGCGTAGGCTGTAAGAAATGGACTGTCGACCTTTCTTTTGTCAAGATCACATCTCAAGGTGGCTGCTTCGACGGAGAAAAAAGTCCCACCGTGGTCATTCTCTCGGTCGGGGACGACAAGCGATGGGGGTCAATGAATAGCTTGACTGAGGGGGAAGAGAGGGCTACACTGCGCTTTTTTTCCGAAATGGTTCCTACGATCTGACCCAATCCT
>JADBJO010002010.1:324643-334643 GCA_016801955.1 Conus betulinus | reverse complement strand
CAACTGATAGCAGAATGACTGCGGTCACTGTTTAATCAACTGATAACAGAATGGCTGTGGTCATTGTTCAATCAACTGATAGCAGAATGACTGTGGTCATTGTTTAATTGATGTTGATAGCAGAATGACTGTGGTCGTTGTTTAATCAACTGATAGCAGAATGACTGCAGTCATTGTTTAATCAACTGATGGCAGAATGACTGTGGTCATTGTTTAAATCAACTGATGGCAGAATGACTGTGGTCATTGTTTAATCAACTGATAGCAGAATGACTGCAGTCATTGTTCAATCAACTGATAGCAGAATGACTGTGGTCATTGTTCAATCAACTGATAGCAGAATGACTGTGGTCATTGTTTAATCAAATGATAGCAGAATGACTGTGGTCATTGTTTTATCAACTGATAGCAGAAAGACGGCAGTCATTGTTCAATCAACTGATAGCAGAAAAATAGTGGTCAGTATTTTATCACCAGAGACCAGAAAGACAGTGTGTCAGTATTTTATCTACTGATAATAGAAAGACAGTGGTCACTGTTGTATCAACTGATAGCAGAAAGACGGGCAGTCGTTGTTCTATCAACTGACAGCAGAATGACAGCTGTCAAGAGACTGAACAAAGGCCAGTAGGAAAATGAAGAGACTGGGGAAAAACAACTACACAACGAAAACTAAGAGCACAGAAAGGAAAGACCGAAGTAAAAAAAAAAAAACAAAAAACCAGACGAGTGAAAGGAACAGATATAAATTAGAAACAAAAGATTGAAAGGTGCAGGCACAGAGCAGAATCAAAGATCACAAAGACAAAGATCACGATATTGAGACGAACAGACAGGCCGAAGAATTAACAGTCTGAGAGGAAGAGACAGAAAGTCAAGTTAACAGACACAGAGAGAAAGAGAAAGTAGAATTAACAGAATGGGAATATCAGACAGACAGCAGAGTAAGCAGACAGAGCAGAACAGCCAGAAAAGTAGAGTTAACGGCCTGTGCAGAACAGAAAGGAAGCCGAATGAACAGAACGAGAACAGCCCGAAAGTAGAAATAACCGACTGCACAACTGACTGAAAGTAGAATCGAAAGACTGACTGGAACAGCAAGATGTTTGACTTAACAGACTGAGAAGAAGCAAACAGTGAATAGAGAATAGAATTAACAGACCAAGCACAGATAGAGAACAGGATTAACCGACTGAAAGAACTAACATAACTGACTAAATGATGACTGTAATAGATTTAAAGTGAAATCGAAAGACTGAGTTGAACAGACAAAAAGAAGAATTTACAACAACTGAGGAGAACAGACAGAATGTTCATTCAAAAGACTTAGAGGAACTGTCAGAAAAATGATTAACAGACTGAGAATCACAGACAGAAAATGGAATAAACAAAAGTAACCGGATCAGAAAGAAAGTAGAATTCAGAGCTTGTAAAGAGCAGACACAGAAAGTAAAATTAACAGACTGTAAGGACAAGACAGAAAATAGAACGCAAAGAGCTGAAAAGAGTAGACCGAATTCTGTTTTTCGGAATCATGAGACTGAACAAAATAAGAACAGATAAGAGAAACTAGAGAATGAAAGAAAAAAAACAAAACAAGACTGATAGAAAAAGCTAGAGAACGAAAACAAAATAAGAAGAAGAATTTAGAAAATGAAAAAAAAAACTAAAGGAGATTTGAAAGACTGCAAAAAGAGACAGTAAGAAGGATCAAGAGACCGAAAAAGAAAAGAGAACTGAGAGGCTTTAAAAGTGAAAACAGATTGTCAAAAGACTCTGAAGAACAGACGAAAAGAAGATTCCAGAGACTGATAAGAACAGACAGGAAGGACAAAAAGACGGGAGACAACTGGAGAGCAGTCCACCGTGACAAGGGCATGACCGTTTGAACACTTAGGTAGGTTGGGAGAACCAGGCAACGTGGTGGACATCAATCTATGGAAGATCACTTGCGTCAAAGGAAAACATTTTCTTTATCATTACATAACTTTCCTCCAGAAAAGAGTGATTCTCGTCATAAAAAGTAACTGTACGTCATACGCATATTTTATAGCGTCAGGCACATACTTACAAATTTTGACACCAAATTTCGTACTTTTGATTACATTGTTGTCTACGTACCACCAATCGACAACAGTAACCAAAAGAAGCAAAACAATAATTATGATCCCTTTTGCTTCCAAACAGATGAGTCACTTCCTTTCAGTGATCAATCAGATCTGTATGCAAGATATGTTCGCGTGCCCAAGTGATAATTACTCATTCAATTTTAATATCTAGTCAACTTATGACTGTTTGAATCGAAAAGAATACGACACAAAAATGAAATTAACGGTGTGCTCGTTACTGATTTTAAGGGCAGCATCACTCTCTTCATGAAAGAACTGAAAAATGAAAAGAAACCTTTTGATACTAGCAATCTTCCATAGCTGACAGGTGCGGTGGACACGAAGGCCATGTCCTTATCTTACCGCATGTACTCTACGATCATCTGCAATCGCTTCTTGTTTCTGGGCTGCGGCCTCTTCTATGGGCCTAGCGGTAAACAGGGGACACAGGGTTATCAGTGACAGACAGGGACACAAGGACAATAAAGACGCAGTCACATTCCTTTCCTTGTCAGACTGTGGGATAGATGTACACCTTTGCATGATCAGCAAGTGGATGGAAGATAGTACTGTTTGAAGTGTTACAAGGCAGAAAGCGTCAGCCATAATAATTTACAACATGCACACACACACGAAACCTACGAAAAGCACAGTTGCTCTCGAATCCATATCATAATCATACGAACCAACGAACGACACATGTCTTTTTCACTTATTTTTTTTTTCGTTATGGACTCGTCCTTTCTCATTAAATGTGTACGTGAACCATTAGGAAAACGTGAGAATGACATAAATTTGACAGATGTACTAAACGTAGATTGATCATCAAGTAGAATGGTGAGAATTCGGTGTAAAACATACTATGCAATTAATAAATCCTGAAAACTGAAACACAAAGCATAATAACGTTGGCTCACAAAGAAAAGGTGTGTATGTACACATCAACTCTGTCTAAATATCACAAAAAAAACTACAGCAGACCTTAACCAGATCATACAATCCACCGAGAACCGCCCATCAGCCCTCTATCCCCTCTCTCCCCCTTCAACCACCCTCTCCAACAACCCTCAACCAGCACCACTCCCACCCCCCCGGACACATCCACATACTTGTCATGCGGGATCTCCGACGTCTGGGTGTCCACAATGCTGCCGTTGGATTTGAGGTAGACGTGGTGCAGGCACCTGAGGAAGGGCTTCTTCAGCACGTTGTCGATGCCCGGCTTGTTGAGGATGGCCAGCAGATCGTCCATGGGCAGGATGGTCTGACACAGCGACTCGATGAACATGTTCTCGCCCTGTAACCACCACAGTACTGAGCTGTCAATGAATAACCAGTGCAGCACTCTTTTGCTCCATACGACAAGACATCACTTCAAAGCAATGGTGCTTGCGCTGTAAACCGATTAGAACACACGCAAGTAAAAGGCATGGAGAAGAAACGAGCTTTTCTTTCTTATATTACGAAGTTCCGGGCCTGCTCATATGTGATCCATTCCCACATCATCATCCGTTATATTGCCAAAAGCCGATCTGGTTCACATGACCAGAAGGAAGTTACATTCAGGTTTAACGTCACACCCACCCACACCGGGACATGGCAGACAGAGATATCCTTTCAAGAAGAGCGAGGGGAAGGGTATCTCACATGCTTACCACCAGAACGACAACACGTTAAGGCAGGTAAAACAAACGGCAATCTTTTATGTCGGACGTCAGAAAGATTCGAACCCGCAGCAATTAGCCGTGAACTCGGTGCACTAGCCAACCACGTACGTGCCAGGGGAGGGGAGAGGGAGTCTGTAGTGAAAGTTAACCTTGGTTAGATTTGTGCACAGATGGTTTAATTAGCGCTTACTGTTCTTTATACAGGCTGGACTTCCCACCGTCAATCAGTTAATTAAACGGTTCAAAATCCTGCCGTGATTTTTATGGTCGTACGCTCGGCCATACAACTGTCACTTGATCATTCTCATCAAACGATCAACAATGCAATTCATTTTGACTGACGGTAGGTATACTTTCATTCTTGCGTTGCGCAATCGCTGGGAATGGGTTGAGAGCCTAAAGTCTGCTTTCGGGGGAAACTACTCGGTCTGACAAAAAACTTTATCTCCCTTTTTCTCTAAATGGCCGCCATGTCACACACACCAAATTCACAGCAGAATTCCTCAGTACGTTTGTGGAGTATATTTATGATAATCACATCAGTGGTTTTCTTTTAGTTTGTGAAAACCTTTATATCTGAATTCGAGTTGTGGGTGCCTTTACGGGAATGAATCAATGTGCCGTTCGACTGGCATGCTCACAGAGAACGACATTAGTGACAGTATTGGAACACACATTAGCCAAAGACTAACATTCTGAACTCGGCTTTCACAGAACACGCAGGCGACTGTCAGCCAAACGCGTCTAGCCTCAGCGAGGAGACAGATCGTTCAGTCAGTCTGTTAGCCGGTCTGTCTGTACCGGTGGTTTATTCAGGAATAACACCAGCTGAGAGAGCGACTCAGTGAGCTGGCTCTCGTACTGAACTGGTCATTTCAATCCTTTTGTCAGCACACTCGTCGATCAATCAGCTGGTCAGGTGGTCAGTTAGTCGATTCTGATAGGCACCATATCATAAGACTGTCTGATAATAGCTTCCATGAACATGTTCTTTGCCTGCACCAAACGTTATTGATCAGTCTGTTCGATTGATTAAGCGATAGTTCAGTCAGTCTGTGGGTTTGTCAGTCTATTAGCCAAATCCATCAATGATTTCGTTGAACATCTTCTTTCTCTGCCCACGATAACACTTACATGCTTACCGTATCATTTGATAGGTGGACAGATCAATCAGTCGGTAAGCCTACTGGTCAGTCAATCAACAACCCTGAGGAGGAAGATCCCATCAGTGAACCAAACAGTCAGCCAAAACCCCCTAACAGACAATGAGACGAGGACTCAGGAGTCCACTACCCTTTATTCAGCATCTACCCCAGGCCTACCAGTGTCTACAGCACAATGGTGAGTTACCTCTGCACAGACGGCCAGAAGGTCCAGCAGACTGATGTAGTACCTCAGGGTCGACATGTTGCTGCTGTTCATCAGGATCTTCTCTCTGCAGACAGGTACCATGGAGTCTCATGTGACATATCAGCTTCATGTTGACAAAAATATTCACACACACACACACACACAAATAGATACATGTAAGCCATCCATGCGGTCCAGGCCTGTTCAACGCGCGCGCACACACACACACACACACACACACACACACACACACACACACACACACACACACACGTGCGAGCTCGCACGTGCGTTCAAACACAAACTCGCGCGAGGGCGCGCACGCGCATACACACAAACACATGCACTACATTTGCGCACGCACATGCATGCTCATTAACAGAAGCGTACACACACACACACACACACACATACACACACACTCGCGCGCGCGCACATGTGTGCGTAGGCATGCACCTTTTATGCAAACAGTGCCTTGCACACACCCGCACGTGAACATATGAACAGTCACATACACACATGAACATTTTAAGATTATCATCCTTCTTTTTTCCATCCTCCTCCCCATCCATTCCAGCCTCCTATCCATCTTCAAGTGCTTCTGCGTGGTTTCTTACTGAAGAATTTATATGTGCCATCCATCCCCTCCCTCTTTCTCTTTCAACCCATCTTCCTGTGGTTCTGTATATGATCTTTGTTAAAATTTATTCGTATTATTGAACTCTCTCTCTCTAAAAAAAATCATGTTATTGAAATCTCTCTCTCTCTCAAACTACACCTTCCTCTCTTTACACCTGTTTCCAACCCCCACCTCCAGTAACCTCCCACATTCGCCATCACCTTCTCCCCCTCACCTGTCCTCACGGGGCAGGTCCAGGACGAAGGCCAGCTTCTTGTAGTTCTGCATGATGTACTTCATGACGTAGGCCTGGTTCCGCTTGAGCGTCAGGCCCGTGCCGGCCACCTTGACGATCATGGACAGCAGGTCCAGGAACTCCGGGGCACGGTCCTGAAGCTCCGCCGCCCTGTTCACGATCTTCTGGATCTGCCGGGGGTTGATCTTCAGGCACGTGTTCTGGTTCCCGTAGAACACCTGCAGGGAAAAGAAAGCCATCGGGCGCGGTGAGACTAAAGCGTGTAGGATGCAAAACGGCGAACTGCGTCGACGGAATCGGACCGAATCCAGCAAAATCGAACGATTTGAGCCGTTTTAAAACTGAACCAGATCACATCCATCAAAATCAATTACGTTGGGGTTTTTGAAGTCAAATCGAACCGAATCGTACTGAACCGAAACAAAACCAAATTCAATCGTGTTGCTCACAGCACAACGAGATACCAGCCACGTCTTGAATATGTATGTAAACTTAAAAAAAAAAGAGAGAAATGAGAGAGAGAGAGAGAGAGAGAGAGAGAGAGAGAGAGAGAGAGAGAGAGAGAGAGAGAGAGAGAGGGAGACAGACAGACGGACAGAGTGACTGAGAAAGAGACAGAAATGGAAACAGGCAGAGCATAGACACATTAAAAATGATTTCGATTTCTTTTCGTCCTTGTTCTGTCCTGGTTTCAAATGGTTATTGGATCGTTTGTATAACCGTAAACAGATCATCGACATCAACAAAAAGAAGTACGAAAAATTCAACTACTCCATGACACCAGGACACACGACATTCTCCACCTAAAGAGATGCTTCACGCCTGCCCCACAAGTCAGGTTCTCCCCATTTATAATCGCCTCCACCTTTAATGCAATCAGATCAGTGTTGTCCTCATGGGCCGGAGGTCAGAAATGAACTTTTTCTCATTATGCCCCCCTTTCCAGTTCAATGTCAATACCAACGTTCAGTCGATTACTCAACGGCTGCATGTTCCCTCGGTTCCTCTATCTTGCAACGAAGTTGGTGACAGACTCACAAGTGTTGGTACCAGACACACAGGCACAAAAACGACAGCAGGCGGCACAGACAGGGACTCGAACCTCAGCCAGGGCGATGGCCAGGTCGCTCTCCACCACGCGCACCTCCAGCAGGATGTCCAGCCGCTCAAGATGTGGTGCTGGGACCGTCTCGTTCTCCCGGGCCAGCAGCTTCAGCAGGTACAACGTCTTCTTGAAGATGTCCGTCATCCCCGCGTACTGCTCCTGGACACGACAGAGTCAGGCCACCTGTGTAGAGCTCTGTAGGTTGTGGTGTGGTGTGGTGTGGTGTGGTGTGGTGTGGTGTTGGTGTTGGTGTGGTGTGGTGAGGTGTGGTGTGGTGTGGGTGGTGTGGTGTGGTGAGGTGTTGGTGTGGTGTGGTGAGGTGTGGTGTGGTATGGTGTGGTATGGTGTGGTGTGATGAGGTGTGGTGTGGTGTGGTGAGGTGTGGTGTGATATGGTGTGGTGAGGTGTTGGTGTAGTGTGGTGTGGTGTTGTTGGGTGTGGTGTGGTGTGGTATGGTGTGTGTGGTATGGTGTGGTGTGGTGAGGTGGTGTGGTGTGGTGTGATGTGTGTGTGTGTGGTGTGTGAGGTGTGGTGTGTGGTGTGGTGTGGTGAGGTGTGGTATGGTGAGGTGTGGTATGGTGTGGTGTGGTATGGTGTGGTGAGGTGTGGTGTGGTGTGGTGTGGTGTGATGAGTGTGGTGTGGTGTGTTTGTGTGGTGTGTGGTGAGGTGTGGTGTGGTGTGGTGTGGTGAGGTGAGGTGAGGTGAGGTGAGGTGAGTGAGGTGTGTGGTGTGGTGTGGTGTGGTGTGGTGTGGTGTGGTGTGGTGGTTGGTGTGGTGTGGTGTGGTGTGGTGTGGTGTGGTGAGGTGTGGTGTGGTGAGGTGTGGTGAGGTGAGGTGTGGTGTGGTGTGGTGTGGTGTGGTGTGGTGAGGTGAGGTGAGGTGTGGTGAGGTGTGGTGAGGTGTGGCGTGGTGGAGTGGAGTGTTGCTGAGTCTTGTGGGAATGTTCTGTTGTGTTGTGTTGTATTGTGTTGTGTTGTGTTGTGAAGCGAAGCGTTGTGTTGTATAGTACAGTGTTATGTTGTGTTGTGCAGTGATGTGGAGTATAGCAGTGCAGTGCAGTGCAGTGCGGTGCAGTGTAGTGTAGTGTAGCAGTGTAGTGTTGTGCTGCATAACATAGTGTAGTGTAGTGTAGTGTAATGTAGTGTAATGTAGTGTGGTGTAACGTGGTGTAGTGTAGCAGTGTAGTGTTTTGTAGTATAATATAGTGTGGTGTGGTGTGGTGTAGTGTAATGTTGTGTTGTATAACACAGTGTGCTGTAGTGTTGCGTAGTGTAGCGTTACGTTGTGTTACATAGCACAGTGGGATGTAGAGTAGCGTGGCATACTGTCGTCCTGTGTTGTATAGTATTGTGTTGTGTTCATCAGGTAAAGCGTCTTCCCGAAGACGTCCGTCATTCTCGCGCATTGCTCCTGGGGACAGTGTAGGGGGCAACGGTGTGATGCTCTGTGTATGTTGTGTTTGTGTTGAATAGCACAGTGTTATGTTCTGTCGTGTAGCACTGTGTTGTTTTGATTGGTGCTGTATAACAATGTGTTGTGTTTGTATAACACTGTGTTGTGTTGTATAGGAGAGAACTGTATAGTATAACATAGTGTTGTTTTGGTTTGTGCTGCATAACAATGTGTTGTGTTGTATAACACCGTGTTGTGTTGTATAGGAGAGAGCTGTATAGTATAGCGTAGCGTTGTGATGTTTCGTGTGGCATAATGTTGTGTCAAACGGCATGTTATGTTGTATAGCATAGTATGCAGTGTAGCCTAGCGCTGTGTCGTATAGCGTAGCGTTTCTGTTTTACGGGGTAGTGTCGTGTATCATCCTTCTTTCCTGCCTGTTTGTAAGTTTGTTCGTCTGAAAAAACTGTTATATATTCATCTACATATATATATATATATATATATATATATATATATATATATATATATATATATATATATGTGTGTGTGTGTGTGTGTGTGTGTGTGTGTGTGTGTGTGTGTGTATAAAAATGTTCTCCTAAAACATGCTCCGCATATGGTTTCCCGTGACCGCTTCATCTGAAAGTATTATATAGTGTAGCGTTGTCGTCACACCTTAAACAGGTTAGGAAAAAAAAATCAAATCCGAGCCACTTCCGACACAAAATAATGCAATGTTAAGAAACGTTCATTTGTTTATTTTCTCATTAATTTATGCAGTCAACTTTCATCTAAATCATAATTCATAAAAATCTCGGTGAAGCTTACCAACAGCTTGGGGTCGATTTCTTGAACAAGGATTTCGAAGAGAATGATGAGGATTCCTGCAACGAAAAAAGGAAAGTAATACTGAGAAGTTACAAAATCTTGACGAAATAATTTGGCAGCTTACACGCAAATTACTGGTCTCATAGCACATTGGACAAAAGATCGGGCTGTTACATTATCTTAGCAAATTGTCAAACGAAAAAAAGAGGTGATGAATAACTTATTTTTTTCAAGATCCAGAATAAAATGACCGTGATATATTATCAAAATACAGAAAATAGATGCTTACACTTTGTCCTCACAGCTAAACGTAATATGAACTTTCATTCCAATCCTTCAATTTCATCTACCCACTAAAACCACACACACACACACAGACACACACACACACTCACACGCACATACGCTTACGCGCGCACAAGCACACACACATACAGAGAGAGAGAGAGGAGAGAGAGAGAGAGAGAGAGAGAGAGAGGAGACAGAGAGAGAAACATGACAGACAGCCAGACACACAGAGAGAGAGACAGACAGACAGACAGACAGATAGACAGACAGAGACAGCGACAGAGAAACATACACAGGCAAAGGGTAAGAGAGAGAGAGAGAGAGAGAGAGAGAGAGAGAGAGAGAGAGAGTGACGACAGAGAGAGATAGACAGAAAGTGAGAG
>JADBJO010002010.1:307143-319643 GCA_016801955.1 Conus betulinus | reverse complement strand
ATACTGTACAACAATGTACTGTATACTACGGAGTGGTACATTCTGCAAATACAGCCTCGGTGTTACGGCTTCGTCCGAAAAGACTTTGACCCAGATCACGATAAAACTAAAGAGGAGAGAATGAGGGGAGAGGCTGGGAATCCCGAAGATACTGTGTGGATTGCTGGACTGTGGGACTGTCGTCGTTACCGATGCGCCACCGCGCAGCCAAGGTACGGCCTCCTCTGTTATCTCGCGTGACCGAAGCACTTTTTTAGGCCGCGGGCGAACCGTCCCACTGATTCGCTCACACATGCACATTCCCAACTGTTGTCACGAATGTCTGACCATACTATTCCTCCCGCCAGCTACAGGGGTCAATTGGCTGGGGCTGATAGCAGGGTTCTAGGGAAGCGCTACGCTTGTGAGCACGATTTGAGTCAGAGAGAGAGAGAGTGGTTGCTTTTGTGAGCACGATTTGAGTTACACACACACACACACACACACACACACACACACAGAGAGGGAGAGGAGGCTGCTTTCGTGAGCACGAGAGAGAGAGAGAGGAGAGAGAGAGAGAGAGAGAGAGAGAGGCTGCTTTTGTGAGCACGATTTCAGACCCCCAGAGAGGAGAGAGAGAGAGAGAGAGAGAGAGAGAGACAGAGAGAGAGAGAGAGAGTGGCTGCTTTTGTGAGCACGGTTTTTGAGAGAGAGAGAGAGAGAGAGAGAGAGAGAGAGAGAGCTAGAGCGCTTTTGTGAGCACGGTTTGAGAGAGAGAGAGAGAGAGAGAGAGAGAGAGAGAGAGAGAGAGAGAGAGGAAGGAGAGCGAGAAGAGAGACAGACAGAAGAGATAGACAGACAGAGAGAGAGAGAGAGAGCTGTTGTGAGCACGGTTTGAGAGAGAGAGAGAGAGAGAGAGAGAGAGAGAGAGAGAGAGAGAGAGAGAGAGAGAGAGAGACTGAATGAGAGAGCTGCATTTGTAAATACGGTTTGAGAGAGAGAGAGAGAGAGAGAGAGAGAGAGAGAGAGAGAGAGAGAGAGAGATTTGCGACCCTAAACATTAATCTGGGGATACCTATTTCTTGGATATGCACTTTTTTCTAAGATCAGAGTTTTCAAACATTGCTGAATAAACTGAAATCTCTTTAAAGTATGCCAGTACTATAAACACAGACACACGATTTTCACGAGGAGTTCCGTTCTGTACCATTGACTTATTTTCATGAGAGGCATTTTCATACGCTTTATATACTGTGATCCATGACATGCCATTATGTAACTTTAGTGACACCTGATTTTTTTCTTAATAAAAAACAAAACACACACACACAAATACAGATAGTATGAAACAAGCCCAAGTAACTTAAGCAGTAAGATTAACAGACGAGTAAGCAATCAATCACGAATCTTTATTTATGTCCAGGTAAACGTCCGAGATCCCTAGAATGTGATCACGTATGATTATGAAACATTACAAACGATTGCTTAAAATAAGGCCCTTACAAAATTAACAACAACGACGACAGAAACACACACATTAACACGGAACATCTGTTGAATACAGACGGTACCACAGCAGTTATACTGCACAAATGAGGACACACATTCACACGTAACAATAAATTTGCACAGTTGATGAAGTACAATTCAACGTAACGGTTACGTATAGATGATGACACTCACACTCTGGCGTAATGGTTGCGTCCACATGATGGAATTCATATTCTCGCTTAGCAGTTGTCACACACAGATAATGACATATACATTTATATACAAAAATATTGCATGTAAATGGTGACATACACATTCACACAGAAGAGTTGTTGTGTACAGAGGATGAAATACAAATTCGCACATAACAGTTGTTGTACGAGGATGGTGATATGTACGTTCACACATAACAGCTGGTTTGTGTGTCGATCATGAAATCGACATTCCATATTTTTACATGCAGGTGATGTCGAACATACTCACACATAACAGCTGTTTCATACAGATGATTACAACACAAAGAACAAACGCGCCGTAACAAAACACAAACCATCAAAGACACGATGTCTTGAAAGAAAAAAGAAAAGAAGGTGACCAAAACAAAGACATAACATAGAGAAGGAAGCAGGAGGGTGACGAAAACAATGTCATGATATACAGAAGCAAAGCGGACAGAAGGCGACAAAAATCAAGATAAAATTATGACAACTACAAAAGAAAGCAGGAAGACGGTGACAAAACAAACACATGACAGAGACAAAGCAAAGAATAAAGAAAAACGAAAAGAGAGATATGCAATACCAAAAAAAAAATACTGGAAGAAAAAAAGAACAAAGGGAAGGGAAAATCATCAAAACAAAGTTAAAAGTATAAAAGAAAATAAAGAAAAAACAGGAAATGCACGAAAACATAAACAAATAAAATGAAATGAAAATCTAACAAGGCAGAAAACAGGAAATAACCAAAAAAAAAAAAAAAAAAACAGGAAAAGAACAGAACAGAACATAAAAAACCACAGCATGAAAGGAGCAAGCAAGCGAAGAGAAGCAAAACCCATCTCCATGAGTAATTTGACGAGACGTCCCACATCAAATATAGCAAACATGTGAAAGGAAAATAATAGAAAAAAAAAAAACCAGAGAGAAACAAACAGACCACTCGCCATCCATCCCTTTACCCCCTCCCCCCCCCCCCACCCTTCCCCCGGTCAAAAACAAATTATGCAGGCTTTGGTGATGGATTCCATATCCGAGTCGTGAAGGAGAGAGAGAGAGAGAGAGAGAGAGAGAGAGAGAGAGAGAGAGAGAGAGAGAGAGAGAGAAGACAGAGAGAGAGACAGAGAGAGAACGAATAAAGAAATAACGCAACAAATTGGAAACTAAGGAAACAAAAATCGAAGGAGAGGGAAAAAACACAAAGTAAAAAAAGAAAAAAACAAACAAAGAGAGAGACTGACTGAAGGAAAAAAAATGACTGACGAATAGAATATGATGGTTTCATCACAGAAAAGAAAATAAGAAATGAAAGGAACAGAGAACTAAAAGAAAAAAAAGAGAGACAAAGAAAAAACATGGGAAAATACATCCTCGCAAGAGAATAAATTAACACACACACACACACACACACACACACACACACACTCTCTCTCTCTCTCTTTCACAGAGAGAGAGAGAGAGAGAGAGAGAGAGAGAGAGAGAGAGAGAGAGAGAGAGAGAGAGAGAGAGAGAGAAACGAACAGGAGAGGACGTAAACATGAAGAAAAGAAACCAAGGGACATAAACGACGCGATGGGCGCGGACAGAAACAAAAAGGGAGAAAAGCCAAGGAAAAATTTGCTGACCATCAGCACTTTGGTGAGCAGCTCCACGTCAAAGATGGCCGACACGTGAACATCTCTCTCAGTTCCTTCACCACCGTCTTCTGCTTCTTCAGGGCCCGTCTTCAATCAACCAACACGTCAGTCAGTTTACCCAAGTAACAAGTCAGCCAGCAAATCAATCAAGCAGCTTCAATCAACCAATATGTCAGTCAGTTTACCCAAGTAACAAGTCAGCCAGCAAATCAGTCAAGCAGCTTCAATCAACCAATATGTCAGTCAGTTTACCCAAGTAACAAGTCAGCCAGCAAACCAGTCAAGCAGCTTCAATCAACCAATATGTCAGTCAGTTTACCCAAGTAACAAGTCAGCCAGCAAACCAGTCAAGCAGCTTCAATCAACCAATATGTCAGTCAGTTTACCCAAGTAACAAGTCAGCCAGCAAACCAGTCAAGCAGCTTTCAATCAACCAATATGTCAGTCAGTTTACCCAAGTAACAAGTCAGCCAGCAAACCAGTCAAGCAGCT
The DNA here is from genome assembly GCA_016801955.1 of Conus betulinus. Taxonomy (NCBI): domain Eukaryota; kingdom Metazoa; phylum Mollusca; class Gastropoda; order Neogastropoda; family Conidae; genus Conus; species Conus betulinus. The sequence continues at coordinate 315,829 of JADBJO010002010.1, read as the reverse complement.
TCAATCAACCAATATGTCAGTCAGTTTACCCAAGTAACAAGTCAGCCAGCAAACCAGTCAAGCAGCTTCAATCAACCAATATGTCAGTCAGTTTACCCAAGTAACAAGTCAGCCAGCAAACCAGTCAAGCAGCTTCAATCAACCAATATGTCAGTCAGTTTACCCAAGTAACAAGTCAGCCAGCAAACCAGTCAAGCAGCTTCAATCAACCAATATGTCAGTCAGTTTACCCAAGTCATAAGTCAGCCATCAAATCAGTCAAGCAGCTTCAATCAACCAATACGTCAGTCAGTTTACCCAAGTAACAAGTCAGCCATCAAATCAGTCAAGCAGCTTGAATCAACCAATACCTCAGTCAGTTTATCAAGTAATAAGTCAGCAAGCAAGTCAGTCAAGCAGCCAGCGAATCGATCAATAAACCGATCAGTCGCTAAATCTACCAACCACGAAGTCAGCCAGTCAATTCATGGACAAACCAGTCAGTTAACAAACGAGCCGGCCGATCACTCACTTAATAAACTAATCAGCATGTCAATTCACTTGATAGACTAACTAGTAAGTCAATAGGTCATTTAATAAGGCAATTTGTCAGCCAAATAAACAATAAGGCAATTTGTTAGTCAACCAATTAATGAGTCAGCCAGTCGGTACACAGAACTTGTTGGTCAAAGTTACTTGATCATTTATAATTGACCGGTCAGTCACGGAATCTTTCAAAATCATTTAGGCCTTTCTGAGTTGACCAGACTTTTTCATTACTGACTCAGTCGTGAGTGAATGCGACCTGAAACATTCAGCCTGATATACCGTCTGTTCTTGACTGCCTTGTCCATGCTTCCGATCATTTAACAACTCGCTCGTTATTGATTCGAATGATTGTGTAATTGATCGTATCACGGCAATTAAACTTTGTTTACTTTAGTTTACTGATTTGATAACAATGTCCATGTTAGCTGAAAATAGGCGTTACTATACTATCCATGACTATGTTCGTGGTAATTTGAAAACCACTGGGTCTTGCATAAAGCTGTAATGAGTATTCATGGTTGACAGCCAGCCAGCCAGCCAGCCAGCCAGCCAGCAGCCAGCGGAACGTACTTGGTCTGGTCATGGGGGTTGTAGGTGTCGTAGAGCAGAGGGGACAGGACATGCTGGGACTTCCTGGCCAGGGTGCTCCTCTCCGCGAACTTGAACTTGCCCATGAAGCTCTGGTCATCATTACACAAGGCGATTACCAGGGACCGTTTTTTCGTTTGTTTTTTTTTAATTTTAATGACAGTAGTCTTCAACTGACACACCGCAGTGTAAGTCTGTGTCACACACACACACACACACACACACACACACACACACACACACACACACACACACACACACACACACAGACACATAGAGCACAGGCACATATGCACACTCTGTCTCTCTTTTTTTTTTGTAAACGTATATGGTTCACAGCACAAATGTTGATGCTGAGCAGTGGAGGGTGGTATATATGATTCTGGGAGGCTTATCTTGCGCCAGTTACTGTGTGTGTGTGTGTGTGTGTGTGTGTGTGTGTGTGTGTGTGTGGTGTGTGTGTGTGTGTGTGTGTGTGTGTGTGTGGCAGAGAGAGAGAGAGAGTGAGAGAGAGAGACATAGAGAATACTGAGATATGTAGACACACACACACATGTACACACACACACAAACACATATACACACGCACACACACCGACTCACGCAGACACACACACACAAAAACACACACACACACGCATTCACAAAGAGGCTCCTCTACACACACACACACACACACACACACACACACACACACACACACACACACACACACACACACGCACACACTCACGCAGACACACACACACACACACACACACACACACACACACACACACACACACACATTACACAGAAACTCCTCTCTCGACACACACACACACACACACACACACACACACACACACACACACACGTGCGCGCGCGCGCGAAATGCACTAATATGATTATGCACACACCAAAAGTAAACACATCAAGCACAGATCAGGAAGTACAAAAGATGCCCCCCCCCCCGCCACACGCAACAATGCCTGACTGCTCACCTGCAGGCGGAGGTTTCTCTGGTACGTGAGCAGCAGGTCCAGCACTTCCAGAGCTCTGAAACAAAAAGCATGGACTAAGAGGTAGAGCGGAGTGATTCCAGAACACAAGACTGAAGAGAGAAGCAGATTATCAAAGAAGGCTTGTTCAGATGCTCTCTCTCTCTCTCTCTCTTTTCTCTCTCTTGCAAGAATAGTCTTTTACATGACAATAAGCTCAGTGCATTTACTTCTATTGATGAACATACGGATTGTATCATGGCCAATACAAAGGAAAACTGACGGTACATTGAAAGAACAGATGGTGAAAAACAAAGATATGACAGACGGCATAGACAATCATATAGGACAAAATTTACAGCAGCAGTAACAACAATGAAACAACAACAACAACAATAATGATAACAGTAATGCTCATAATCATAATAATGATAATCATTATAATACTTACAGTAATATCGTAACTATGATGATGATAATGATAATGAGGATGGGGAGGGGAAGGAGGCGGAGGAGGGGGAGGAGGAAGAGGCAATCATTATAACATTTATAGTAATAACGTAACAATCAGGGAGGAGGAGGAGGAGGATGAAGAGGCAATCATTATAACATTTATAGTAATAACGTAACAATCAGGAGGAGGAGGAGGAGGATGAAGAGGCAATCATTATAACATTTATAGTAATAACGTAACAATCAGGAGGAGGAGGAGGAGGATGAAGAGAAGGAGGAGAAAAAAAAGGACGAGGAGGACGAGAAGGAGGAGGGGGGGTGAAACAGGAGGAGGAGCAGAAGGAAGATGAGGATAGCTTAAGTGTATGGAATGAAATCCGAAGGTAAAGTGTCTCCCCAACGCTTCTTCAAGCATCTCCTTAAAAACAGACATTAATACAGGAACTCCAGAGACTCACTGGAACTGCATTGACAATGGCTTCCGTCTCGCGACCCTTGTCGTAGCGGTCCTGATGCTGGTACTGGTGCACTTGCTTCATCAGATCCTTGCTGTAGCCTGTGTCACGTGCAACCAGACAGACACAGTCGCGGTAGTAATCATGGATTTCCTTCTTTCCCTGTCTGTCTGTCTGTTTGTCTTCCTGTTCTCTCCCTTTCGTTCAGCCTCCTCTCTCTTTCTGTCTCTCAGGTCTGTCTGTCTTTGAGTCTCCGTCTGATTTCTCTCTCTCTCTCTCTCTCTCTTAGAAACTGCCACAAATCAAACTTCCCTAAATCGTATCATATACCACACCGTTTCACTGCTCAGAATCAGCAACCTTTATGCTTTGAAACACCTGCAATGCAATACTATTAACAGGTGTGTCTGCACACACCACAGCTACAGCTATCACGTTTCACTCTCTCGTTACTGAATACCTCCAGAACAGATCCAACGGTTACAGCTGTCTGTTACAGGTGGACACTTCCACAGGTGGTCCTTACATTTTCCTTTCAACAAATATTCCTTATTCATTTCCCAAAACAATTACCATCGCTGTAGGTCTAGTGCTGAACTGTCTTGGTAGTAAGCTTCAAACTCTCCCTCCCTGTTGAACAGACCTACACGAGTAATTTCTGATATGGGTCCACACACAATGACCATTGCTGTTTCACTTTTTACGCGTAAATCTCCGGACATTTACACTGGGAAAAAATACCATCGTCTCACTCGACTGTAGCTGGGTATTCTCAACACATCACTACAACCAGAACCAACGCTTTGAATTTTCTCAACTCAACAACGCTTTATACAACACTGGATACTTTTAGCGTGCATTACAACCAGGCCTCTGCACTCCCTGCAGCCACGATGTGGAATCGTGGTCGGCTCGTCTGTAAGCAGCATGTTGCACTTTCTGACCTTTGTCCTTGTCCTTTGGGAAGGGGAAGTCCTTCCGTCCGTCCAGGAGGCTGAGCATGGGAGGTAACAACTGCTGCACGTCTTCCCAGTCCTGGTAGTAGCCGAACTTGACCAGGTGGTACAACAGGCGAAGAACCTACCGACAGAAAACCACTAATGCTAATACCAATGAATGGGTTTCCCTTTGCTGTTGCTGGGGGAATGTCCGATGATCATACGTGCCAGTGAGTCTGTCATTACTGTCGGTTGCGAGGCGTGGTAGTTTAGTTGGGTGTGTAGCAGAATGGTGCTGAACTGTATTTGGTTTAGTCTGGTTTGGTACGTAGTGGTGTGACGTTGGATTCGGTAATTGTATGGTGTGGTTGAGATTGGTGTTCCAAATTGTTGTATACTGAAGTCTAATATTCCATTCCATCCCGCTCCACTCCATTCCACTGCATCACACACCACACGTCGCCACACCACACTTAATTCCATCACAGTCTACCTTATTGCTCCATAACATCACGGGTCCATCAGCAATGGCGCAATCTTGATATGACTTCGCCTTGGTCTTCAACAAGATCATTTATCCGTAGAATCATCGTGTTGAAAAGCAACTGACAGCTTTCTAATCGATCATGTTGTGGTGTGTGATACGTTTCTCTCTTTGGCCCGACAAGATTCTTGTTAGTTTAAGCCACCGCCTTGTTTCCTCCCACCTCTACGGCGCGTGATCAGTATTCTTTGACCTAAATCATAGCAGTCATGTCTTTAGTCCAGAATGTGTCTGTCCCGTTCGAGTGTTGAGGTGTGGCCTACGTCAGAAGCGATCGAGTTGACACCTCCCCAGAAATCTCACCTGTTCAGTCAGCACAACGTGACCTGTATTTTTTTTTTTTTTTCCATTATTGTACTATCTTACCTGTGCTATGTTTCACCTGCTGTGCGTCTTTATTGTGGTAGGTCCCACCTTGGACCATCTACCGTGTGTTTCACGTGTGGCATATCTTCATTTAGGATATGTGTCGCACCTGCAATTTTGGACCCCCCATGACACATCCCATCTGTAACATGTTTCATCTATTGTGTTTCACGTGTGGCATGTCTCATCTATGGCATGTCCCACTTGTGGTTTGTAAATAATCCCCCCCCCCCCCCCCCCGCTCCTAGCCGGCACATCTCATCTTTGGCATGTCTCACCCGTGGTATGCCATCCGAGGTATGTCCCTGTGGTATGTCTCACCTGTTTTGTGTGTCTCATCTGCTATCCCTTACCTATGGATGTCACCTGCGGTGCGTTACGTGTGGTGTGTCACCTGTGACATGATTTACCTGTGGCCTGTCACTTGTGATGTCTCCTGGGGTATGTCAACTGTGCTGTCACCTGTGGTATGTCTCAACTGTAGCATGTCACCTGTAGTATGCCACCTGTTGTATGTCTCACCTGCTGTAGGTCCCTGTGATATGCCACCTATAGTATATCTCATCTTGATATGCCACCTGTGATGTCACCTGTAGTATGTCACCTCTGATGTCACATGTTGTATGTCAACTGTAATGTCACCTGTGATATGTCTCTGTATGTCTCACCTGCTGCAGGTCACCTGTGATATGCCACCTGTAGTATGTCTCACCTTGATATGCCACCTGTGATGTCACCTGTAGTATGTCACCTGTGATATCACCTGTTGTATGTCAACTGTAATGTCACCTGTGGTATGTCTCTGTATGTCTCACCTGCTGCAGGTCACCTGTTGTATGCCACCTGTAGTATGTCTCACCTTGATATGCCACCTGTGATGTCACCTGTAGTATGTCACCTGTGATATCACCTGTTGTATGTCAACTGTAATGTCACCTGTGGTATGTCTCTGTATGTCTCACCTGCTGCAGGTCACCTGTTGTATGCCACCTGTAGTATGTCTCACCTTGATATGCCACCTGTGATGTCACCTGTTGTATGTCAACTGTATGTCACCTGTGGTATGTCTCTGTATGTCTCACCTGCTGCAGGTCACCTGTGATATGCCACCTGTAGTATGTCTCACCTTGATATGCCACCTGTGATGTCACCCCTGTAGTATGTCACCTGTTGTATGTCAACTGTAATGTCACCTGTGGTATGGCTCTGTATGTCTCACCTGCTACAGGTCACCTGTGATATGCCACCTGTTGTATGTCTCACCTTGATATGCCACCTGTGATGTCACCTGTGATGTCACCTGTTGTATGTCAACTGTAATGTCACCTGTGGTATGGCTCTGCATTTCTCATCTGCTGCAGGTCACCTGTGATATGCCACCTTGAATTTGTCTCACCTTGATATGCCACCTGTGATGTCACCTGTTGTGTGTCAGCTGTGACGTCACCTGTGGTATGTCTCTGTATGTCTCACCTGCTGCAGGTCACCTGTTGTATGCCACCTGTATGTATGTCACCTTGATATGCCACCTGTGATGTCACCTGTTGTATGTCAACTGTAATGTCACCTGTGGTATGTCTCTGTATGTCTCACCTGCTGCAGGTCACCTGTGATATACCACCTGTAGTATGTCTCACCTTGATATGCCACCTGTGATGTCACCCTGTAGTATGTCACCTGTTGTATGTCAACTGTAATGTCACCTGTGGTATGGCTCTGTATGTCTCACCTGCTACAGGTCACCTGTGATATGCCACCTGTTGTATGTCTCACCTTGATATGCCACCTGTGATGTCACCTGTAGTATGTCACCTGTGATGTCACCTGTTGTATGTCAACTGTAATGCCACCTGTGGTATGGCTCTGCATTTCTCATCTGCTGCAGGTCACCTGTGATATGCCACCTTGAATTTGTCTCACCTTGATATGCCACCTGTGATGTCACCTGTTGTGTGTCAGCTGTGACGTCACCTGTTGTATATCGCCCGAGGTAAGTATCACGTATGGCATGTTACCTGTGATATCACCTGTGGTGTGTCATCCGTTACATGTCACCTGTGGTATGTCTCAAATGTCGTGTGTGTCTAACCTGTGCCTCTTACCTTTGATAAGTGACTTTGTAGTATGTCATTACGGTGTGTCACCTGTGATGCGCGCCTCAATGTGGTATGTCACCTGTGACGTCCTCTTTGGTGTGTCATCTGTTTGTCACCTGTGGCATGTTTCATCTGTGGTATGTCACCTATCGTAAATTACCCGAGGTATGTCATCTGTGGCATGTTAAACCTGTGCTATGTCAACTTTGATTTGTTTTACTTCTAGTATATCACCTTAGGTTTGTCATCTGTAGTATAGCGTCTTCCGTATTTTACCAGTAGTATCTCATCTGTGGTTCGTTAACTGTCGTTTGTTACCAGTAATGTATCACCGGTGGGTAATCACCTGTGGTATGTCACCTGTAGTATGTCTGACCTATGATACGTCACCTGTTGTATGTCTGACCTATGGTGTGTCACCTGTAGTATGTCTGATCTATGGTGTCCCTGTAGTATGTCTGGCCTATGATATGTCACCTGTAGTATGTCTGACCTACGGTGTGTCACCTGTAGTATGTCTGACATATGGTATGTCACCTGTAGTATGTCTGACCTATGATATATCACCTGTAGTATGTCTGACCTATGATATGTCATCTGTAGTATGTCTGACCTATTGTGTGTCACCTGTAGCATGTCTGACCTATGATATGTCGTCTGTAGTATGTCTGACCTATTGTGTGTCACCTGTAACATGTCTGACATATGGTATGTCACCTGTAGTATGTCTGACCTATGATATGTCACCTGTAGCATGTCTGACATATGGTATGTCACCTGTAGTATGTCTGACCTATGACATGTCACCTGTAGTATGTCTGACCTATGATATGTCACCTGTAGCATGTCTGACCTATGACATGTCACCTGTAGCATGTCTGACCTATGATATGTCACCTGTAGTATGTCTGACCTATGATACGCCACCTGTAGTATGTCTCACCTATGGTGTGTCACCTGTAGTACGTCTCACCTATGGTGTGTCACCTGTAGTATGTCTCACCTATGGTATGTCACCTGTAGTATGTCTCACCTATGGTGTGTCACCTGTAGTATGTCTCTGACCTATGGTGTGTCACCTGTAGTATGTCTTACCTACCTATGGTGTGTCACCCTGTAGTATGTCTCACCTATGGTGTGTCACCTGTAGTAGTATGTCTCACCTATGGTGTGTCACCTGTAGTATGTCTCACCTATGGTGTGTCACCTGTAGTATGTCTCACCTATGGTGTGTCACCTGTAGTATGTCTTACCTATGGTGTGTCACCTGTAGTATGTCTCACCTATGGTGTGTCACCTGTAGTATGTCTCACCTATGGTGTGTCACCTGTAGTATGTCTCACCTATGGTATGTCACCTGTAGTATGTCAGACCTATGGTATGTCACCTGCGGTATGTTTGACTCATGGCATGTAGCCTATGGTATGTCGTTCACCTGTGATATGTCTGACTCATGCTATGTCACCTGTGGTACGTCATCTGCGATCTGTCAGATGCAGAATGCCACCTGCGGTGTGCCATCCCTGGTATGTCACCCGTGGTGTATAAACTGTAGTGAGTCACCTGTGGAACGTCATCTTAATATGTCATCGGTGGTATGCCTGAGTTGTGGTATGTCACCCGTTGCATGTTTCATCCGCTGCTTGTCTTGTCTATTGCCCTGTCTCATGTATGTATGTCTGACCTGTAGTATATTTGATATACATAACCTGTTTAATGCCTTACCTGTTATATGTCC
>JADBJO010002010.1:297143-304643 GCA_016801955.1 Conus betulinus | reverse complement strand
TCATTGGCCATCCGCTTTTCTCGTCGTTTCTTCCAAATAAATCATGATGTATCTGCATGCAATATCATCCGAATGGGCCGCGGGTAAATCATTAAAAATCAGAGGAAACTTCACACTCACAAGCACGATCTGTCATACATAGCTTTCCTTCTGCAACGGAGACTTCAGTGAGTGTCGTATTGTGTGGAAATCTGTGCCGTAGTTACCGACGGAATGTTTTCAATACTACTTCAGAAAATTTTTGCACACTCATTATGTACACACTTTGTTTTTCTACACCCATGTCGTATGGGAATTCTAATCTGGGGAGACCAGTTACTGTTTCACTGTCTATATCACACTGTGGCAAGTCGATGTATTCCATTGCCGGACTTGGTGCATGCAAAAAACAGACGACGGGGGGGGAATGGTCAGAAAAACCGACAGATGTCTGCACAGGACACTCCAATCTTGCTTTCACTATTGAACAGAGAGAGAGAGAGAGAGAGAGAGAGAGAGAGAGAGAGAGACTCGTGGCTCGACTCGCGACTTTAATGTGAGGCCATCAGCCTATTCACATGAGTACGCAACAAGAAATAATTCAATTTTATATAATTTGAACAAAAATTACAATTGTCTGCAACAAAACACTCTTCCATGACAGTATGTACATGCAGAATTCTATCTTAATTACACATTAATGCTTCTTGGTACGTTCTTCCTTATGAACGTAATGTAAGTATATATATTATTATTTTAAAACTCATGATATGTATGCTGTTGATACAGATGTCTGCACAGGACACTCCAATCCTGTTTTCACTATTGGAGAAAAGAGAGAGAGAGAGAGAGAGAGAGAGAGAGAGAGAGAGAGAGAGAGAGAGAGAGAGAGAGAGAGAGAGAGAGAGAGAGAGAGAGAGAGAGAGAGAGAAGCTACAGGCAATACAATGTACATGTAACCCAACACATTGATTTCTGCAGTCACTTGAATAGTCATCAATCTCCCGCTGTGCCTCAGTCTATCTGATTTCCTGTCTAGCCAGTCTTCCTCTGTCTGTCTGTCCGTACGTTCCCAAAAACATTGAACTGGATCTGGCATAAAAAGCTTAATGCCTACAATCTTACAGAAAACTGGTTAATCACAAAGCACAGTTCAACCGTCTCGCAAACAGTCTGTTTATCACAAAGACACATTCGGCATTAGTAAGGTCCACAAGTAGGGTCCCCTGGTAGGGCGGCGAGAGGTGACTCACCATTCAGACCATCTCTTTGGAAGATCACAACTACCAACCTCTGTCTGGTCGTCATACGAGACTTATGATAATCCCGGGGACTCTTGTGAAGGACTTGTATCGTACAGCGGAGCAATCAGACAGTGCATAATCAGTACCTCGTTTTTTTTCTCTCGGCGAAACTAGCGATGAATCACTAGGCAAATGGCTAGCTTTTCGGGGGACATCCAATTTCACCTATTCCAGTTTTACCTATTCCAATTTCACCTATTCCAGTTTCACCTACGGTCTCAGGTTGGCCAATTTCACCTACTGTGATGTATCTTAAGGGTCAATTTCACCTACTGTGGTTTTTGCGCTATACGAGGGACCGACCGACAGCCTACCAACGCATTAAGCATGGGTAAAAATACATGTGAAAGCAATGCCTTTCAATTAAAAATACTTTATTTTACTTTTTAAGACTGTACATAGGTATCACATTCACATATGTTGTAGTGTTCATCAGCTGACATTATTGCGAGAATCATTCGTCTCCTCACTCACATCCCTCGTCTGTTCACTCATGGCATCAGTCTTTCACTCACCGCACACCTCAACCAAAGATGTGATCATCCAGTATTAATTTTCGCTCCCCTCTGTTTTTGCTGACAAATTCATTCTCCATGGTTGCAGAGAAGACAAATGACCAGTGGGTATGAGTCAGTGAAGGGAGTGAGTAGATTTCACATTTCAAACACTTTACAAAAGTACGAGTCAGTGAAGTTATGACAAAAGACCGAGTCAATTTCACATTGAAAAATTAAAAAAGTGGGCAAGACATGCAGAGAGAGAACAAGAAAAAAATACAGTTCACAGGTCCACAGGTCGTGGGTGAAATTTGACGGCTTGCCAACCCCGACGTAGGTGAAATTGGACTTTTGGCAAATTCTGTAAAAAGGAGGGGAACAACTGAGTAGGTGAAGCTGCACGGTCAGGGGCAGCCATCTTGCTAATTTGAATAACAAAGCGTAGGTGAAACTGGAATAGGTGAAATGGGACGCCCCCAGCTTGTCCTCACGGCCTGCAGGCCCGTGTCACAGGGAAGGAAACTATTGTCTTCGTGCCTGTTGGTTCTGGTTGGCAAGGTACAAATCATGCCATCTTTGTCTCTTGTCTCCCCTTCCCATTTCCTCTCCCCCTCTTCCAGTACACCCTGTGAGGTATCAGCCGAACATGGAGAAACAGGCCGCTACTAACACACCACGTTATCATGTAGGAGATCAAGTGTTACGTAAAGACGGAGGTGGTAAGGTAGCGGGTAAAGGTAGCGGGTGTATGATTCATCCGCTTAGCTCCGGAGCAGTTGGGTAACGTCTGGATCTCTGTAGGTGTGGACATTATCAGCACAGAAACACAACACCAACATCTTACAAGACGACATGATTTTGACATGGCAGGTGCCCATAATATGGCCTCTTAGCGCAACACTGAAAATGAAAATACAAATCAAAATGGAATGTTTACAGGCCACCAATATTCCGGATTCCTGGATCTTCGTGAGGGGTGTATAATGCAATGATTTTTGTCGTTAGATGGGGACCAAGCTGCCACGACACGAGCCCAAAAATGCAAACCGAAACGTAAAGCTAGGCTCCCGTTGGCTATTGGTTTTATAGTCACCTGATCCCCAGAACATATAGGAAAGTCATTTGGAGGGTACGGAAAAGGTATCATACCCATTGTATTAAGACAGAGGTCTTAGGGCCTATTTAAGTGTTATGGGGTAGCAATTGTGGCTATATCACCTTGTTTAATACCAGCCAGTCAGGCACTGATCAGTGATCTTCTCAGTTTAAATGCATAAAAAAAAATAAACTTTGCAAGTTGGATTATAACATCGTCACATTCAGACCTAAGGATAGAAAGCTTTTTGAATTTTAAAAGATCTAGATTGACTCTGGTTAGCAAATTATGTCTGAGATTATCATATGCAGGACAGAAGAAAAGAAAAATGCATTTCGTCTTCAAGGGAATGTGCACATAATGGACACGATAGTAAACGGGTATCTGAAGTATATCTATATCTGTTGCTTTTCAACTCTGTTACGCCAAGCCTAAATCGTATAAACATATTGCGGACATATCTCGAAATTATTAGATCAAAATACTTTTGGTCCTAGAGCACACTTTTGAAAGAGCTGTATAGATTGTATCGTGGTCTTGTTTCAATTTTTTCTGACCATTGTTGCAAAAAGAAATCGATTTGTCTTTGTTTGAATTCACTTAGAAAAGCTTTAGGATTACCTACTCCTTGAGAGAACCATACATAGGCAAAACCAGATGTACAAAGAATGTTTTTTACATGGGTAACCCATGTGGTTTTCCCTCTTTCATCGAGTGATCTCAACATGTAATATATGCATGCTTGCAAATCTGTCATTCGGTAAAGTGCATAACCTTAACCAGAAGGCTATGCATCTCACTTTAGCTAGGACAAGTAAGGGATAGCGGTTCAATTCTCCATAGACACAAAAAAAATTGGGTGTATGTAGACTTACATTTAAAAAACGCTTACACGCAAAAAGATGGACCTTTTCTATTTGATTAAATTCAAGAATACCCCAAATCTCAGCGGCGTATAACAACATAGGAACGACTCTAGTATCGAATAGTTTGAAGAACACACCTTTGGAGATGAACACCCAAGTCTCCACATTGTTCTAGATATTTCAACAACACACCTTTTAGCTTTAGTAATTAAGTTTTCAGTGGCAATATTTAAACTCAAGCGAGTAGTAAATTCCAGACCAAGATATCTATAAGAGTTAACAACTTCCATTTTTTCGTCACCGTAATACCACTGCTCATTTTTTGAAAGGTGGCCACCGTTTCGGAAAACTATGATTTTTGACTTATCTAAGTTTACTGTCAAACCAAACCTACCGGCAATGTAATGCAGATTGTTAAGTTGGTGCTGTAAACCTAGAGGCGAAAATGATAGAAGAGCGATATCATCTGCAAACATTAACAGAAATAATTCGGTAGCGCCAGGATTAAGCTGAATTCCATGAGTACCTTTGTCAATGACATAGACCGCTAACTCGTTTATTAAGAAGGAAAAAAATAATGTAGGTGAAGCTAAGCAACCTTGCTTCAATCCTTGAAAACACTCAAAATACTCAGTAAAACCTGCTGAGGAGCGCGTATACAACACTGTACAGATTGATACATTGCTTTTAAGGCTGTAAAAGTTTTCCTTTGACGCCTACTTTACCAAAACATTCCATAATACACCTCTTTTGACCGTGTCAAAGCCTTTTGAAAATCGACAAAGGATATACAGTTTTTTTTTTTGCACAAGATATCGTTGGACAATAGCAAACAATGTAAATATGTGATCAGTAGTTCTATAGTCTTTACGGAAACCTGCTTGACACTCCAGTATTACATGATTGTTTTCAGCCCAGTTAGTTAAACGCGAGTTTAGAATATGCGTATACAACTTACTGATGCAACTTAAAAGAGTTATTCCACGATAGTTCCCTGGGTTTTCAGGATCGCCTTTTTTAAATAGTGGTATTATGATGCCCTTGCACCATTCCTTTGGATATTTACCCTCAGCAAATAGTGTGTTGAAATATTTTATAAGAAAGGAATAAACGTGTTCAGACAGTTTAAGGAATTCATTTAAAACTTGGTCTGGGCCTGGGGCCTTTCCTGACTTAGTATGTTTAATAGCTTCTCTGATTTCTTTCGCTGATGTCACAGTAAGCTCATCTAGGTCTAAATTGTTTTCTTGGTTGACAAAGTTTATGTCATGATCATTTAAATCGTCAGAGTTAATATCATTTAGCAGGGCGCTGAAGTGATCAAACCATGTTTCTTTGGAAATGCTATTTTTAACATGTTTTATGGGTTTGCAAAGTTTCATTTCTTTCCAGAAATCTTTTGAACTGTGGATATTTTCAAGAATTTTCTGTACTTTGTCCCTCTTGTAGTCTCTTTCTTTTGTTTTCAGCAGACCTTTATATGATTTTCTTTCCATGTTGTACGAAGTTTTTTTCGTTATTGATGTTTTATTTCTATTGTATCTGCGAAGGGCATGCAAGGCTTTCTTCTTTGCTTGTTTACATTCCTTATCGTACCATTTATCTTCATCACTGTAATTTGATTTGGAATTAATTACATCTTTCCGCATACAAGATGCTGAATCTAATAAAGCATTTGTAAATGTATTAAGCGCTTCGTCGCAAGAAACTTCTATCTGTGCAGTAGCGAGGGTTAGTTTATCTTTGAAGAATGGGCTGTTCAAACGTTCTAGTAACAAATCTTTCTTGTCATTGGCCCAAACATATTTTGTAACATGACAATAATTTTCGTAATCTTCTTTCGAACTTGATTTTGTTTTCAGCGTCAAACATAGAGGCATGTGGTTAGATTCTACTCTCTCTTGAATTTCAAGAGAGACACAGTAATCTAGAAAGTCTGGTGACACAAGGACATAGTCATTTGTGCTATTACCTGTTGCTGACAAGTATGTAAATTTATCAGACTTCTCAGGGGAACATAAGCCATTTAAAATAATCAGTTCCAAACATACGCACATAGATAATAATGTTTTCCCATAATCATTTACACAAATATCTTCAGCATATCGGCATGGAATTATAGCATCGGTTTCATGACTGTTAATATATTCCGGATCAGTTTCAAACATTTCTGGATTAGGTTGAAGATTTCCTGTCCTGGCATTAAAGTCGCCACAAATAAGGAGGTTTTGCTGTGTCTACTTCAAGAACTAGATTAGCTAGGCACTCTTCAATGGTATTAATATGACATTCTATTTGCACAGTTCTATAGTACGGCGATGAATGAGGAGGAGGACAGTAACAATTTACTAAAACGACATCAGAGTTCGTACCAAACACCCTCTTATCAAATCTAACACACACAATATGATCATAATCCATTTCAATTTCTGTAACATAATCAACATAGCATTTTCTAACCAAAATCAGAACCCCGCCACTACACCTACCGTGCGTTGACAGTTTGATGGCAGGAGATGAAAAAAACAATATAATCAGGTAAACTGTTTACAATGGAAATCTTTTCGCGTTGAAATGTCTCGACAAAACATAAAACATCGTATTTATTTATATGTTCAATAAAATCTCTTTCTGCAAATTTTCCCATGAGACCCCCAATGTTCCAATAAAGAAAAGATAGCTCGCTTAACTCACAGTAATCTGTTGAGTCACTGGATTCAGTAACCGAATCGTCACACGATCTGAAGAGTTTCTTGAGGCCGGACCGTCACGTCACAACCACACATTCTCAGTTTGTTCTGTATCGACAGTCTGCATTTCAGGGGAGCTGGGTGGGCGGGGCCTCTTGGCAGGGGTGGATGGCCTCGATGAACCCCGTAACGGCCGCTCACCAGGGTTGAGGAGACCAGAGGAGGTCCTTTTGCCAGCTGAATCCGGAGAGGAGCCGCGCTGTCTTGCCCTTTGCCTGTCGTCCTTGCTGGTCCTGGTTTTGTCCTCCTGTCCGGGCCTGCTCCAGTTTCCCCTGGTTCGTAGAGGACCAGAGACGACCAGCTTGCCGGCCTTGAAGTATGCGTACACGCCCTTGTCCCTGTGCTCCTTCACGACGGCTCTCTCTGGGCGTGTGGTCAGGTCTCCAGCGACTTTCACCCCTTTCTTCTTCAGAGCTTCTCTTCCGGAGTTGAGGACCGCCATTTTGTCTTTCCAGCGCGCCATTTTCACGATCATGGGACGTGGGTTTGATATAGAGGTGTTAGTACGACCTCCCAAGCGGTGCGCCCGAACAACGTCATCAAGAGTCCAGGTTTTGTTTGGGACCGTGTTTTGTAAAATGTTTACTACCTTGTCGGCACACGACTCGTAGCTTTCATCAGGGGATTCTGGAATGTTGAAGAAACGGAGATTATCCCTCCGAGACATTTCTTCCAGTTTGTCCACCTCAGCTTCAACCTTTTTCTTAAGTTCTACGACATCTTCTTCTAGGTCGTCGACTGTAGCAGCAAGGTCTTCCTGTTTTTCCTTCACTTCTTCACACGAAGTTTCAATCGCCAAAGTTCGTTGCTTCAGATCTGCCCACGTCGCACGACAGGTTTTGTAATGATGTTCTGACGTAAGAAATCTCTGACATGATGTTTGAAAGTTTATCATTAAATATAGACGTTTGGGAGTCAATAATCCGTTGGATATCTTCCAATGTGAAAGGCAATGGCGGGCTCCGAGTCAAGGTAGAATCTTTTCCGTCTACAACCGCATTGCTCGTA
>JADBJO010002010.1:279643-289643 GCA_016801955.1 Conus betulinus | reverse complement strand
CTCTCTCTGTGTGTCTGTCTGTGTGTGTGTGTGTGTGTGTGGGTGTGTGTGTGTGTGTGTGTGTGTGTGTGTGTGTGTGTGTGCGTGCGTGTGTGTGTGTGTGTGTGTATGCACGCTCTCCTGTTTATTTCTCCCTCTGCCCGTGCGTTCTTCTATCTCTATCTGTCTTTCTTTCCTCTCCCTGTCTGTGTGTTTCTCTTTACGCATGAGCGTTCTTCTCCCCCTGTTTCAGGAGCCCTCTCTCTGTCAATGCCTTATTTTCTCTGTCTGTGTGCCTCTCTCTCCCTCTCTCTGTCTTGTGTCTTCTTCCCTCTGTCTGTGCCTTCTTCTCTCTGTGTGTGCCCCTCTTTCTTTCACTCTCTCTCTCTGTTTCTCCCCTCATCCTCTTCCCGTCTTCTTCTCCCGGACCCTTTCTCTCCCATACTCTGTCTACCTGTGTTTCACCTCCCGACTGTCTGTCTGTTTCTCTCTTTCACTCTTTTTCGTTCTGTCGAGTACCTTATGTTTGTAAGTCAGTTTGTCGATCGGTCGGTCGGTCTGTCTGTCTGCCTGTCTCTCTCTCTCACCCTTTGTCAACGTCAGCCTATATTGTGTACTTGTTGTTTCTCCCCTGCTCATCTCATTTTCAACATCTCTTCTTCGTTCTCTCTCTCTATGTCTGTCTCGCACAAACCCCTAGTACCACCCATTCCAATAACAGAGCTATATTCAGTCAGACGGACCGTAAGAAATATCGCGAGAATAGCTAAATCAACATTTAGCCCCGTAAGAAAAAAAAACCCCACTCCACCGAAAGATTAAGTTCCACAAAGAATTCTGATGGCTTATTTTTGAAGTCAGTAGAGGAAATCTGAGGGGAGGGATATGTAAAATGGGGTGAAGAGAAGGTGGATGCTATTAAACCACAAAGTGCCCTTTATAAACACAAACAAATCAAATCGACCATACAAACAAGGATGGAAGATTGAAATACATCAGTCGGGCTTCGTTTCCTTTGATTTGGTTGATTGGTTATGTGTTCCAGTTCATCACGCAGTCCCTCACCCTCTGAAACTGCAGCTCGAAGTCGTTCTTGCAGGGGAGACAAGCGTTGTTAGGCAGGCCATGAAAAGATTTTTTTTAAAAAGAAAACCAAACTGATTTTAAAAAGAAAACCAGACTTGCTCAGAATATCAATTTCAAAATGGCTTTGCTCTCAGTGAAATTGCTGTCACAGTTTTTCATTTCCATTTTTTTTTTCGGTTCTCATGACAGGAAACCACAAAAGGGGAAATAAGTCGACAAATAGATAACACCGAAAAAAAAGACAAGTGGCGAATCGCCGTGACCGGTGTTGATGTTGATTGGCGAATAGGGGCGCCATGACATGACGTAATATCTTTTCTCCACCTCCTCCTGTCCCGCCCACTCTTCTTTCCTTCTACTCCCTCTCCTGTCCTTGCGTTTCGATTTTCAGAAATAAAGAAAGGGTGGTAATGTCTTCAGAATCTCCACAAGTATTAACGGTACAACAACATCAAAATGTTAATCACACATACGAAACTTAGACATGGAGACAGAAAGAAAAACACACACACACACACACACACACACACACACACACACACACACACACACACACACACACCACACACACACACACACACACACACACACACACACACACACATGTACACAC
Source organism: Conus betulinus (assembly GCA_016801955.1). Lineage (NCBI taxonomy): Eukaryota > Metazoa > Mollusca > Gastropoda > Neogastropoda > Conidae > Conus > Conus betulinus. The sequence continues at coordinate 287,965 of JADBJO010002010.1, read as the reverse complement.
ACATGCGCACGCTTACATGACCAACATCATGATGTACAAACGCACAAAAGATGTGTGTATTCATTGCGTATCTTCCAAAATGAAAACAAGAACACACACCCAGACACCGAAAGCGTGTGAAGAGTAAGAGCAAACGTAGTGACAGATGATAACAGACGAGGAAGATATATGCCTGGCAAGTGGTGGTAGAGCAGGATGACACCTGACTGACAGATGGTAACACAACAGAAAGGTGTGTAAGTGACTGGAAGTGACGCGACATCACTGGAAGATAGATAACTGATTGGTTGTGTCAGAACAAGAAGGCAGATAGCTGAAGATAGGTAACTTGGTTGGTCGTGACAGAACAAGAAGACAGTCAGCTGAGTTGTAGTGATATATATAGGGAGATGTACAACTAACTAGTGTTGACATATCTTAAATAAATGTCAGCGAACCGCCCAGAGAAACGTGGACAAACGAGTCACAAGACAAACCACAACGCGTTTCGACCTCTTAGGTCTTCTTCAGGTGCAACAAACATGAAACAAATAACGAAAATGCACTTATCGCTTTGATCTTTCTTGCGCTAACACAGAAGCGATCAAAGTAAGTGCATTTTCGTTATTTGTTTCATGTTTTTGGTTGCAAGAAAGACCTAAGAGGTCGAAATGCGTTGTGGTTTGTCTTGTGACTCGTTTGTCCACGTTTCTCTGGGCGGTTCGCTGACATTTATTTAAGATTTGTTTAGATTTCCGCCTGCAGTCGTTTCACTTTGCAACTAGTGTTGACATAACAAGAAGATTGCTAACTGACCTATCGTAAGATGTATAACTAACTAGTGTTGACATAAGAAGAAGATAGCTATTTGACCTACTGCCACATAACAGGAAGATGTATAAAGAACTGGTAATAACACAATAGGCAAAGAGATCTTTAACTGGTAGTTACACATAACTGACTGGTGGTGACACAACAGGAACACAAATAACTGACTGATGGTGACACAACAGGAACACAGATAACTGACTGATGGTGACACAACAGGAACACAGATAACTGACAGATGGTGACACAACAGGAACACAGATAACTGACTGATGGTGACACAACAGAAACACAGATAACTGACTGATGGTGACACACACAACAGAACCACAGACAACTGACTGATAGTGACACAACAGGTAGACAGACAACTAATTGATGGTGACACAACAGGAGCACAAATAAATGACTGATGGTGATACAACAGGAAGGCAGACAACTGACTGATGGTGACACAACAGGTAGACAGACACCTGATGATGGTGACACAACAGGAACACAGATAACTGACTGATGGTGACACAACAGGAACACAGATAACTGACTGATGGTGACACAACAGGAACACAGATAACTGACTGATGGTGACACAACAGGAAAACAGATAAGTGACTGGTGGTGACACAACAGAAATACAGACAGCTGCATGTGGTGTCACAAGAAGAGAGCCATTTACTGACTGGTGGTGACACAAGAAGAGAGCCATTTACTGCCTGGTGGTGACACAAGAAGAGAGCCATTTACTGACTGGTGGTGACACACAAGAAGAGAGTCATTTACTGACTGGTGGCGACACAAGAAGAGAACCATTTACTGACTGTTGGTGACACAAGAAGAGAGCCATTTACTGACTGTTGGTGACACAAGAAGAGAGCCATTTACTGACTGGTGGTGACACAAGAAGAGAGCCATGTACTGACTGTTGGGGACACAAGAAGAGAACCATTTACTGACTGGTGGTGACACGAGAAGAGAGCCATTTACTGACTGGTGGTGACACAAGAAGAGAGCCATTTACTGACTGGTGGTGACACAAGAAGAGAGCCATTTTACTGACTGGTGGTGACACAACAGGAATACAGACAGCTGCATGTGGGTGACACAAGAAGAGAACCATGTACTGACTGTGGTGAGGTCGCAGTACTTGGCCCGGATGGCTTCAGGCAGAATATCCGACCGGAGGGACAGGAAGGTCTCCTCCCACGTCAGGTACCGCAGTTCCTTGGTGATGATGTTGATGGAGTAGTCGTTGCGTCCCTGTGGACATACAAATGTGTGGGAAGTCCGAGCACACACACACACACACACACACACACACACACACACACACACACACACATTAGTACACTGTATTGTACATGTACTGTATTCTACTCTCTCTCTCTCTCTCTCTCTATATATATATATATATGTGTGTGTGTGTGTATGTGTGTGTGTGTGTGTGTGTGTGTGTGTGTGTGTGTGTGTGTGTGAGTGTGTGACAGACAGAGTGTGTGTGTAACAGACAGTTCACAGAGACAAAAAGAGAGTTCAGTGGGAAAAAATGAAGAAAGAAAGGAAGAATAGAAAGAGAGAAAGAAAGCGCGAAAAAAAAAACAAACAAACAAACAAACCTTTTCACACAGACAAGCAGACACGACACACTTACAAAACACAGAGCTTTGTAGAGGTCCAGCTGGTGCAGCAGAAAGTCGTGTTTGTCCTTGTCGTATTCAGGATAGGTTTCCTGCCACACCAAGCATTAAAACTGTACACCGCTCCGTCCCCTACATCCATACAGGGACTGTTTTCAAAATTGAAATTGTTCTTCCAAAAACGAACACGGGAAAATGAAGCTAACAAAAGAGTCCAGCTAGTGTAACAATCACAATTTTAAATTTGATTGCAAGAAATAAGTTGTGACAAGAAAACTTAAAAGAAAGAGTCAAGTTACTGTAACAATCATACACCAGGCCTGACGGCGCCGTGATAGTAAAGGAACTAAAGGAAACGTTCTACGATCACAACTTAGGCTGAAAATTCACATATTTCCTAAAAACGAGAGATAAATACTAATCGCCGTTCGCTTGGCATAATGATTTCAACAAATTTTGCCAGATCAATATTTCGAGTCACGGACCACAGAATGTAACTGCATTTGGATGTCTGTTTTATGTGTGTTTTCAGGAGGTGGCTTTAATCAATACATTTAAACAGGCATCTAAACACATAATGAAATTCGAAACTTCTTAAATCACGTTACAGTGCCGTCATGCATAGGACACTGAAACTTTCTTAATGAAATGGAAAAAAATGAACAACGAACGGACATTACTAACAGTTATGCTAATGATAAGGCTATGATAATAATGATAAGGCTATGATGATAATGACAAAGTTCTAAAAACAGGTATACTGAACAGCATAATTTTGCACTCTGACAATGTGTTCACTGAATTTTTTTTTCAATAAAAAGTGTATTTTTACAACGTACTTGTTTTTATGTCTTTTTTGTTGTTGTAAAAGTTAATAAATTTCAGTGTCTACGTCCAAGAACACCTGTCGGCCTGCAACGTCAAGTTTTGTACAAGCAGATCCAGGGCTACACTGTTAGAATGTAAAAAAAAAAAAAAAAAAAAAAAAAAAGAATGAAAGAAAGGCGAGCTGGTCGGTCGGTCTGACAGCAAGCAGCCTGAAGAATGCGAGGGGCTGTCCCACAGTTTACTGGGCACACTGCTGTTGTTGTCGTCGTTGTTATTTTCAAGGCTTACGTCCACGAACTCGTGCAGAGCCTGCCAGGTGGCCCCGTTGGTGGTGGAGATGTACAGGATGTTGGGCTGACGGTTGATGTCCTGGCCACGCGCCGTCAGGTACACGCCTTTCTGCAAAACATACGTCATCGTCGTGACGTCATCGCCGTGACGTCATTCTGACACGCTCAATATCTAGCTGCCCATCCATCTATCTCTCTGTGTATCTATTTATCGATCAATCAATCGATCGATCCACCGACCGATAGATCGATCGATCGATCTACGCAATTATCGATCTAATCTGCCTGCCCGCACGTTTGTCTATTTCTCCATCCATCCTCTTATTTATGCCGTTTCAATAATCTCTCTCTCTCTCTCTCTCTCTCTCTCCCCCCCCCCCCCCATTTTTATATGCTCTCTGTTCGATTCTCCTTCGCCCCAAATGATCTATGAATCACTGGGATAGCAAACAATTATTGTCTTAATCAAGTCGAAAATTATGACGCAGAACTCAACAATATTTGCAGCCTGAGATCAGACAAAACGACGAATAAAGTCCTTCACACACACACACACACACACACACACACACACACACACACACACACACACAGTGACACAGTGACACAGACAGACACACACACACACACACACACACACACACACACACACACACACACACACACACACACACACATTAAATCCATAATCATTTCTGGCCGCCTGCTCCCACCCACCCCCTCACCTTCCATCTTTCTATTCCTTACTCTGTATTCTATACCGTCACACGACTGAAACATTAAACTAACAAAACCAGCAGACAAAGATGCACAAACATTGTAGAAGTGCAGGTGCAGTAAAGGAGTCAGGGGGGGGGGGTGGGGATATCACAATGCAATTCTAAGAAAACCAGACTGACCAAACATTGGCAAAGCATCTCACGATCAACACTACTCGTACACAAGCACTACACAATGCGAGATAAAAAGTAACAATCACACACTCACTTACCACGGCCATCCCTCCCCTCAGACGCCCCCCCCCCCCCCCCCCCCCCCCCCCCTTCCGTCATATATACAATACAAACTCAAGAACACACACATTCACACACAGGGGCGCGCACACACACACACACACACACACACACACACACACACACACACACACACACACACACACACACACAGCACAGCAGCACAGCACACATCACAGCACATCACAGCACAGGACAGTGATAAGTACACTGGAAACAGACCTGACTGATGTATTGTCAGATTTTTTAAATGTATTAACAGAGAGAGAGAGAGAGAGAGAGAGAGAGAGAGAGAGAGAGAGAGAGAGAGAGAGAGAGAGATATGACCAATGTATCTACAAATTTTCAAAATGTGCTGAAACAATGATTTGCTTCATTTTTTTCTTTACGCAGACAAGAATGTTAAAACTCCAACCGGCAAAAAAAAACAAACAAACAAACAAGAACATTCAGTTAATATTGTGTCACTCACTGTTAGATTGCGTTTGGTGAGACTAGACGCAAAGAAAAAGAATCGCAAACCGTCAGATTGTCAATGATGACGAAAATGTCGAGCAAACATGAGCGTAAGGGGGATGGGGAGGTGAGGGGGGGGCAGTTTAAATATTATTACTAGTCCATCTTTCCTCCGATGTGCTTCCCAGGATCAATACACGGCAGCCTTCCTATTCCAGAATGGCATCGTCTTAAAGGGCAAAGTGAACAGTAAACAGAGGTGTTTTTATGCCCGTCATTAAAGGAAAATTAATGGTAGTTCACAGGAAGAACAAAACCTAGTGTCCCAAAATACTACTGGCGTTGCATACTTTGATGAAAATATTTCCTTCCTAAAGTTTCTCTCTTAAAGAAAACATTAATCTTATGTGTAAAAAAGAAGCTGCACCAAAGATTCGGTTGTTTTTAAACTCTGTTAAATTTTTGTCTTTGTTTCTCTACATCACTCATGCGTTTCTGCATTTCTTTTGGAAAAGCTAAGTAATGATACTTCTACGTGAAAAGTCCTCATCTGTATACACATGAACGCAGATTATTACCACTGATGGTATCGCTGTTTTGAAGAAAAATCTTTGTTACAAGAACATAAGTTACAGCAGTTTTGTTCAGCAACACTCCCGCGATTGGCTCTCATAACCGTTATTTTCAAGAACGGACAGAATTAGCATCAAGGTCGTCAGCAGTGAGTAAGCCTAAAATAAACAAGAATAGTTCTGTCATATACACATACTCAGACTGTCAACGTAGTTTGACAGAGAAGTAAAGAGTATGTAAGATTATGCTTGCCATGGCATCGCAAAGTATGATGTGGCAAATGACTGCAGTATTCAGTGGGACACTTACAGTATGGCATGGTTTGTATAATTAGTTATGGCATAGTGTGGTTATAACACGGCGTGGTATGATATTGACTAGTATGGCGCTGTACATAGAGTTAGGTTTGTTACATTGGGTTATGGCGTACAGGGCGTTTGCTACAGTGAATTATGGCGTAGCACACAGCATTGTATGACAGATTTATTATAGTGTAGATGTTGAATGGTATGGCATAAACTAAACGGTCTTAGTATGGTGCTGCTGTATGGAAAGGAGCATTATAAAACCGTTCGGCGTAGTACGGCAAATGATTGTATGGTACGGCATGATATCACAGAAGTCTTGAATTGCTTGACACAATATTGTGCAGCAGATTTTATCCTCAGGTTCTGAACAAACAAGTTACGTAATGTATCTTGAAGCCAGTCACGATGCAGGTATGGGGGGGGTGCCATGCCATCAAGTTCTACATTTATCAATGAATGTTTGCAATCACATCAGCATGCTCATTTTTAATCAACAAATCGAATTTATACATTATAAATGACCATCTTAACATTAATCAAACGGTAAGCGTAATTGTGGGATTTACGATAAACAATCAGAGACAAATAAAAAAACGATCAAGAATGAGATGAAAATAAATAACAATACAAAACACACACGAAAAAATCCACTGCACTTCTACAAAACAAAATGAGAAAAAAAAAAAAAAAAAACGGGCATGAAGGAACTTCAATTAAGCAATCAAATCGTTCAGTGTCGTCGTTAAATGATTTTTGTTCAATAGAAACTTTTATCACTACCACTTCTAATAATTATTTTCTTCTATATTCCCAAAACGGGGAATCACTTGAATGAATCGGTTTGAAACAAACTGCACTAATTTTTAGATGAATCATGCATAAAAGCAAAACAAAAGGGGCAAAGCCAAGTACTAATACTAGCATCAAAATCAAATGCATTTCAAAAGAACAAAATACGATTATTCCCTCATTATAAATACTCCAATACGTGGCGCTTCTTTGAGTAAATTACATCAGATGAGTATTAGTGCTGATAGATACACAGTAAGTTTTCTGTACACCACCATTTTTTTTTTAAAGTGTGGATGCACCCACGTGGGCACGTGCACGCGCGCGCGCGCGTGTGTGTGTGAGTGCGTGTGCACGCGCACTGATGTGTATGTTTGGTGCGTGCGTTCGAGACTATCTTATAGTGTCTACAGAGTGACAATGGCGACATGATTCAGCATTGCAAAGTCAAACAAGATGCATCTTTAAACTAAGCGTAGAAATTTGTTATGAAAATTAGTTTATTAACATTTGAGAAAAAAAAAAACAATCATAATAAGAGATTATAAAAAAAAAAATGGAAGGTAGAAATGGCGCGCAAACCCAACAAAATACCGGATACTGTGGTCGTATCATTCCATGGATCAATTTCTGTGGATATGACAACAGCGCACAACATCAACCACAGGAGTATGTTCATGTCATATTCTCAACAACAGTGAAGAACAAATCATACAAATCACACACACACACACACACACACACACACACACACACACACACACACCACACCCCACACCACACACACACACACAAACAAAGAAAAAAAATAGGTACATTAACATTTCATGACTTTGGAGAACTTAGAAAAATGAGGATTCGTGGGGGAGATAAAACGCGAGTGGTGGTGGTGGTGGTTTATTCATTAATTGTTTATTGTTTGTTGCCTGCCGTTTTATCACTGTACTCGACAAGTTTGTTTTCAAACCGCACAGCATGGATTGTTCTCACGGACAAGCATCGACACATGCTTTACATGCCAGTGCTTTCACACGCGTTATAAAAATGCCAGATCTACAAATGGAACTGTCCATCGTGTCCGCCCAATACACAGACCAACACTGAAGGTTTAGAACAGCATGCCCAGTCTGTAATATCTCGGCGAAAATTCCATGATCAATAGGTGCCCTGTCAATAAGGCAAAGTGTTCCATAATCATGGTGAAGTGGTCAACTTCATAACTGTCGATTCATCTGTTCGAGTGCCACTGCTTACTGAAATATGAGAGTTTTAGTCCTGAGAGGCTCCGTCTATAACTGACGGATGTGTGTTTGGGATTATGGATCAAATAACCTGACAAAACTGCAGGTGTATGTATCTGTGTGTGTGTGTGTGTGTGTGTGTGTGTGTGTGTGTGTGTGTGTGTGTGTGTGTGTGTGGTGTGTGTGTGTGTGTGTGTGTGTGTGTGTGTGTGTGTGTGTGTGTGTGCGTGCGTGTGTGTGTGCGTGCGTGCGTGCGTGCGTGCGTGCGTGCGTGCGTGCGTGCGTGCGTGTGTGTGTGTGTGTGTGTGTGTGTGTGTGTGTGTGTATGTGTGAGAGAGCGGGCGATCGCGCGCATGCGTGCGTGCGTGTGTGTGTGTGTGTGT